>VYZT01039580.1:209722-338435 GCA_013400735.1 Pomatostomus ruficeps
GAGGCGCTGCCGAGTGGGGCCGCGCAAGGCTCTCTCCGGGCGCGCGCCCCGCCCCGCCCCGCCCCGTCCCGCCCACGCGTGGAGGCCACGCGCGGACCCGCCCAGCAGGGCCCGCAGCGCCCGGGCACAGCCCCGGGGCACGGCACCCATCCCCCGGGCACGGCACCCATCCCCCGGGCACGGCATCCATCCCCCGGACACAGCATCCATCCCATCTGTGCACGGCATCCGTCCCCCGGGCACGACATCCATCCCCCGGGAACGGCATCTATCCCACCCGGGCACAGAATCCATCCCCCGCGCACGGCAAACATCCCACCTGGACACCTGCGGGGACCGGGACAGCGCCTCCCCTCAGCTGCCGGCACAGCCCGGCGTGTCCCGGCCCCGCACGGCGCTCTCGGGCAGCGATGCCGGCCTCCGCACTGGCGTTTGCTGTGCGCTGCCTGGGGGCGTGTGGGCTCCCCCCAGAGGAGCTTTCCCCAGGGAACGCTTGTCTCACCGCAGCTGAAACTTTTTCCTCCTGTTCTGCAGGTGGTTCAAGCTGCTGCCAAGCACGTAGGACGTGTCATGGCTCTCTAAGGCCGCTGCTGATGGCAGTGCAGGGTCATGGAGCACAGGGAGCCACCAGTTGGGGGCAGGATCACCCCTGCCGGGGCAGTCCCGGGTGGTCCCCCGGGGGGCCAGGACCAAACCAGCATCGAGGCCACATTCTGCTGTTTCACAGTGTCAGGCATCCCAGCTGTGCCCCAGTACTCCCAAGGACAGACACACACACTTGTAGAGGTCTGCAGGTGCTGCCCCTCCCTGTGGAGGCCAAAATGCCACGGAAAAGCAAAGTCTCTGCAGGTTCCAAAGCTGCACCAAGGAATATTTTTTCCAGACACAAAAGCTGCCCCTGGCCTTCCCTGATCACCTGAGGCTGCCTGGGCAGTGTCTCATGCTTAGATGCAGGAGGCTTTGCTAAAAACCCAGAGGAGCCCGTGTCATACTTGTCCTGAGCACTGACCACCATGTCCAGCAGCCTGCAAGCCAGGCTCCAACGCATTGTGGGTGTGTGACCCCAGGGACACAGGGTATCCTTTCAGTGTCAGTGTTTTAAATAGCAAAGAAAAACTATTTTGAAGGGAATCTTCTTTAAGAAACAGGCATCAGGCTCACCTGTGGACAAACTATGAGCAGGGCAGACACAGGATCTGTCTCGAGGATCAACACCTTGAGACACTTTTCACATCCAGGCGAGACTGGATGTTATCTGAGTGAGACCTCAACGAACTTGAACTTTTAGATTATTTCTGGAAAGACTCCACCAGTGCATCCCTGGGCAGTGATGGCCTAATTAAGGCAATTCAAGTGTTGCAGCTCTGTTTACTGATGCATCACCCACCTCTCTCCAGGAAGAGAAGCACTAATTCTGCATCACTCTTGGCCACGATGCCCAGCAGAGCTCTTTCCAAACACCATGGCCCTGTCACGCTGTTGTTTCTTCAGACTGGTGCCTATACTCCTGCACAAGGGCCTTTTCTAAAAGCCTCACTCTTCCTCAAGTGAACTCTGGAGCAGTTTCATTGATCCTTCCTGAATGGGTAAATCCACCCACCATCATTTCCTGAACCAGCTGGGAGCTGGCCCAACCCAGGCTGTCAGCAGCAGGGCACACAAAGGAAGTTCAGGATCTGCAATTAGCAGGAGGAGATCAACCCTGGGGCTGGAGGCTGCTTCTCTTAGTTTACATGACTTTTATGCAAACTAAAACAATGGGGGAAAGAAATCTACATTTGCTACAAAATGGGTGGCATGTTATGAGAATAAATGGATCACTTAATTTCCAAAAGGATATGAAAACAGGAGAAAATGAATGCTGTAGGCTTCAGACTTTAGTTGTACGAGAGGAAGGTAGGAATATGCACACACTTGGGGAGGAGCAGCTCAGTTGCAAGTTTTTGAAATCCGACTGGTTGATTAGAAAGCAATCTGTGAGCCCCTGAGCCCCACCAGCATCCTCCCCAAGCCTTACCCCTCGCCAGGGCAGCAAGTGGCACTGTGGGGATGAGAGAGACACTGAGCCCTTCTGCCCATGTTTGTGTAGTCTCCAGGTGTGCTCAGCACCATGAGCTGTCTCAGGAAATCCAGCTGTTTTGCCCTTTTGGACATACCCCACAACACCTCTGCAGGAAACTCAGTTTTCAGCTGGGCCAGGTGCTGCTGGGGTGGTCAGGCACCAGCCAGAGCCCAGCTCAGGAAATGATTGCTTAAACTTGGGTGAGTTCATGTCACAATCTCACAAAGATGAGGTCATTTCTACCTAGACTTTCTCATATTTTAATCCAAGCATCATTTTTTGTTTGGTATTTAAGTTGTTCTGCGTTAGGTAAGTCCTGCTCCAAGCCAGTCAGAGATCTTTCACTTAAATAAATAGTGTGAATTCCTATTTCCAGGATGTACTGTGTTCCAGAATATGTCTGTAAGAAGATACAGACCTTTTTTTTTCTATTAATTTTCCTTTTACTGTGCCGAATTGTGGAGTTTCTCTTCTCAGAATGAGTTAAGACAATTCTTTCCAAAGACTGCAATACATTACACGGGTTGGTCCCACTTCTCACAGTTTCCTTTATTTCAGTGCTCACAGGACAAAAATACGGGAGCCAGGGGAGATCTTGCATTTCAGAAGGGAGTATTGGATGCAATAGGACCAATTTCACTTCACATAGTAAATCTGTAGCATTTCCAGTGACTTCAGGATATTTTGTCTCTTTTAATGGCTTCCAATTATTGAGTTTGTCTTCCTTTTGCACCATCTTATCCCCTAATGTAAAGACTTTATAGCAACATAGCTCCTCTGCATTTGAAAACAAAAATAAACTTTTTGGTTTTTAACTATAGCATTGCCTTTTTAAATAATTAAACTTGTCCAATTGCTGATCCCATTGAATTAACTTCAGAAGCTCCATTTAGCTTTACAAGCACTATTATTTCTCACTGAAACGCGACTAGAAGAGTCATTCAGTTATTTAAATGCTGCTTCCCCAAATATTTTGCAGACTTTGCAAGTCCTTTTTCCAAGATCCTCTTTTTGATTACGCAAGTTTACAGAGCATACAGAAGTCATTAAACACGTCTCTTTTTATTTATTCAGTTTACCTTGTATTTGCTTTTTTAGGGTAAGTTTGCCAAATTAACAAATTTAATGTTCTGTAAAGTGCTGTAATTAATAGCATACTTCCAAGATCTAAATACAGTTGTTACTCTAAAACACTTTGTCAAATCACTTGAAGCAAACGCATTGCTACCCTTCATAGGTGGACATCAGACACATCATCTGAGTTTTCCAATATCTTTCTGAAAAAGTGCAGAGTTCAGAGGCTGTTGAGAAGCAGCTTCTATGTTCAGGTAGTGACAGATCCCCCCTCCCTTTGCTGGGAACAGCAGCACCTAAAGGTTTGGCTCCAATTCCTTACCCGGGATCTCCTCAGGTGTGGTCACTGTTAAACTAGCAGCAATTCAACAGTAAGACAGTTTCATTAAAATACTGGCAAAATGCAGACCACGTTATCTTCAGAGGCCCTTGATTTCCTTTCAGTATTGTGTTTTGGTAATTTGAAAGGGAAATTCATTTACATCCCTGCTTACTGTATAATCCCTAATGTTATTTAAATAATCATTTTCATTCTGATTGTGTAGGTGCATTGAGATGATTACGCAGACATGGGAGTGCAGCTCCACCAAAGGTGGTTCAGCTGAGAGCACTTCTGCTCACAATGCATCTGGCTCATCATCCCCTTCACAGGTATTTTAAAGTGGCATCAGGAGACACTATAACCCGATGCAATGTGGCATTAATGATTTGTGAAATTGAGGCAGCAGTAAGTATCTCAGTCAAGGGAGATAAATAAGTTTGGATATGCCATGTTCTCCCACCCACCCAGGCTGTGCTTGCCAGGGATAATGAGGTCCTGATTTCCAATTCATTATGGAAGCTCTTGCTGGGGTTCCTGTAGCAACCAGGTGTCTCTAATTACCTGTGCTGGTGCCAGAAAAGGTTGTGTTTCTGATACCCCCTTTGGCTGTAACTACTCCACCACCTTCCCCAAATACCAGGACAGCTACTTGTCTTCCTCTTCTGAAAGTAAGTTCAATTTTGGAGGTGGCTGGACTAAATAAAAGCATGAAATGCATAGATGACCTATTTGGCCATATTTAAGTGATATCCCTTTTTTCTTGTCACCTCTAGAGGTCTCATCTTTAGAAAGGCAGATATTTGGTCTTACTTTTCCTCCATGTTGGCACTGTACCAGTCCTGCTCAAAGCAACGGTGAAAATAAAGCACTACAGCCATGGCAGGTCAACAAGTGCAGAAAGAAGGTTGCTGCAAAGGTCCTGCATATATTTAAAAGGGCACATCACTTCTGTGAAGGACAAAATATACGATACTGAAAGGACAAGCAAGTTTTATTCATAATATTCCCATCACCTCTGCCAGGCAGCCCCTCCATCACCCCTGCAGGAGCCCGGGTGAGCGAGGGAGGAAGGGTTGTCAGCCTCCCAGCAGACACAAAGTTGATCTTTTGGAGATGCCAAGGCCCTTGGGTCAGTACTGCCATGTCCATTGTTTCCTAGCCAGCCCCGGGGAAGCAAAGACGAGCCTGTGGGTGCTGGTAGTGGCCGTGCTGCAGGGCTGCAGCCTCTGGGCTCCATGCCCTGGTGGCCTTTTGCCAGCAGGCAGCAAGAGCCGGGCTGGGGGAATTGAGGCCATCAAATCTGGGCCACACAGGCGGCAAGAAAAGCAGTCTTCAGAGAGCAGGAGGGGCGGATGGTGTCACTAGCCCCCAGGTGAGACACTGCAGCCACCCAGGCGTGGGCATGGGGCAGAGACAGGGTGGGCACGGGGAGAAATTCTGGCAGTCCTGTCTCCAGGTGTGGTGCCAGGTGAGGGTGAGCAGTCCGGGGCACAGGGGGCCCAAGTGCAGAATCCCCAGGGAGGGAGTGGGACTCTGAGCAGAGAGGCAGCAAGGATGCACAAAGGGAAAATCCCGAGGCTCAGAGTCTGCAGAAGGCAAAGTTCACAGGGGTGTGGGGGCAGTGATCACATGCCGCCGGGCAAAGAACAGGATGTGGCCCAGGAGGATCAGTCATCACCTCCCCAGGGATTGCTCTCACCATGTCACCACTTACACAGCTGGTGGCCAGACACCTCCTTGCAGCAACAGGCAGCCTCCAGCAGCAAATCTTGCATTAACAAACCTAAAGCAGCTCAAGTCCAGCTCTTAATGTACCAATTAATCTTGTAGGCAGCAGAAAAGGAAGGCCAGAACATGTTTGGGTTGACACGTGCCAGATGCTTACACATTTGTTCTCTCCTAGTTCAGAAAAACTTGAAACAAGACCTGTTAAGACCTCTGTCAACCTTGTGCACCTTTGACTGTATTGTCTTTATTTGTTAATTACTCCTAATGGTTATTAAATAATTTGTCTGTGACAGAAAGAAATATGTACCTCCACAAATCCATACAGAGATCCTGATGACCCTTATGCCAGTTTTACACAAAGATAAATCCATGGCATCTGCATAGCTCCTGATCATGACACTTTTCTGAGTTGCACAGATGTGATCCAGTGAATTTAATTCAAATTACTTCTGATTTTTAACAACATAAGTGAGAGAAGAATCATATCTACATAGATAAGCTGTTTTTAGAGTAAGCACTGAAGAGAATGAAATTTAAAAAATGAATGAAAAATGAGTAATGATAAATAATACTGTGGGCAATTCTATATGCACTGAATATTCCATCAGAATAAGAAATTTACCAAGACAAGAGACTTTTGACAGTCTCAAATCAAACCTTTTGTTTGCAGAGCATCATTATAGCAAGAAGAAGACTTGGCAATCTGTCATCTAGATTTCACCATTCCAGCCACCCAATTTTATCCATTAAATAGGAAGTTACTAGAAGCCACACTTCCTATTTCAGTGACACGTCCCCAGCAGTTATTCATAGGCTTAGGGAGACTGGTCATCTGTGTGGCAATCCAGGAGATGTTTCTCCTTCCCCCATTTGAGCATGGGAATGTAGAGCACTGCTGCAACAATCCAAATTCCCCTGGAAGCGACTGTGCACACAGACCTTGTTTAAGAGCTAAAGCCAGGTAATTTTCAAATTATGCTGCTGAGACGTTCATGGTAGGGTGTGAAACAGCACAGGTGTCCTTTGTTTAGTGCACTCACTGTCCCCCACAGCCAACAACTGGTACCAGTAAAACCCTAATGGCTGAGTATGGCCAAGCACATAAAGGTGCAGAAACTCAAGAGCACTGTAGGACTAGGGGCACACATTCCCTGTTCTGCAGTGGTCATAGACTATAAAATGTGTGAGACAGGAAACAGAGCAGAGTTCAAGGATGAAACCACACCAGTCCCAGTCCCAGCTAAGAAAAGGCAGACAGGTAAGCTGGGAATGGCCACCTTCTCAGTCCCTACCCTGGGCACTGTACTCATTACTGGGAAGAATGTGTTGCTGTGTGGATGTGAACTGATTTTCTGGCAAATACCTATAAAGGTTGTAAATAGAGATTTACAAATCATCCAGGAATGCACAAGAATCACCCTCTTATGTACAAGAATTCAATGGACTTGAGTCCTTCCTAAGCTTTTGGGAACCAGAGTGAATGTAGAGTCCTCACTGAAAGTATAAGGCTGATGCCATCAACATTTCACACAAGATTTTACCAAGTCTTGAAACTCAAAGACCTCTATAAACAAAATTACTTCAACCCTAGAAGAAGGAAAAATACATAACAGAAAATGAACAAACCTCCAAAGTCTTTCATTAAGCTCATGCTTAAATTTCATCACAAGCCATGCCCAGCACAGCAATGCAGCTGAACTCCCAGACTTTGCTCAGAACCATGCAGAGCTTATTTCAACCAAAGAGCAAGACATTGGTTACACAGCTGGACCTGGGACCGTCAGAGACTCCCAATGGATCCATCACATGAAATGCCAATGCCACGTGGCCAGAGCAGTTTTTGTGCATGTAACATATCTATAAGTAATTATGAGATGAATTATTATGAGATGGGATTTGCATTTGTCCCTTCAAAAAGAATTGTCTTATTAAAGTAATTCAAGGGTTATGTGCCTCTGGTTTGTAACAAAGAATACATCCCCTTGCTGAGGGAAGGGATTTGCCAACTATTGCTACATAATATTACACAGAAAATTGCACTCATAAATCACCCTTGACACTAGAGTTTGAAGAAGAGGGATGTAAGTCAGAGACAACACACAAACAAAAAAGAGAAAGACAATGAATCCTCAGAAATCTCAGGGCTGAGTTGCTTTTGAATGAAGAGCACATTTAACTGTTAATTTGAAATCTGATATTTCTCTGCCCACAGTTTCTGCCCTTCTTGAGAGGTACTGGCTTATGGGGAAAGAGAAGATGACTTTATTGCTTATGCAAAGTCAGAGCTTCTTGAAAAATAATTGGAAAAATATGGATAGTCCCAGCCCTAATGCCAGGGTAGGGTAGTAGTTTTGTTGGGAATTTTGGTTTTCTCTGCAGATAGCAGTCCCCTAAAGTGAGGGAAAATTAGATAGTATTAACCAGGTTTTACAGCAATTTTGTAGTTCATTTCATGAAACTCTAAAATGTTATCAAAGCATCACCATATTTACCATTCAATAATCTAAACCACTGAATAATGTATTCCAAATGGAATCTTTCAAAATTCAGCAACACATATCACTAAATAAATCCCAGCTGTGAGACATTTTGGGTTAAACCTTACACATCTGTCAATACTGCTAGCTTACTACCTTATTTTAAATCTCGCATGCATTAAAGTAAAATAACCTGTTGGGGAAGCTGGAATAGGGAAAACGTATAAATATGATTACCTGGCAAAAACTGTAGGTGAGATTGAAATGAAGACAAGCTTTGAGTTACCCAACCCCAGTTACTGAACAAGTGGAAAACAATAGCATGGCTGGCTGGAGGTAATCCCCACTTGATTGAACAATGCCTTCAGCCTGCAAGCAGGTCCAAGGGTCAGAGAAGACCCCGCAAACCCATCAGAGGGTCCAAGAAGCAACTTTTGGAGTTTAAAGTGTAACGCCATAGGCTAATGCAATGATTCTTATAGGCTGTAGGCAAATGTTGTAAGATTTTTAGCTTATTCTAGATTGGTCAATGGAAATCAGAACATTCAACACAGAAGATGATTTATTGCATTGTAAACGCTCATTCTGGCATTCTGCCCTGCTCTCTTCGCTCTAAACTGCTCTCTTCTTTCTGCACTGCCCCTTCTACTCTGCTCTCTTCCTTCTCTGCTCTGGCCTGCTTGGAGCTGCACCTTGCAGCTCCAGGTAAGCGTTTCTCTCCCCACGCCTTCTGCAATAAACCTCATGTTCTAAAACCTAAACATAGAGATCTCTGTTTGTCCCGAACGACCGTCCAACGGACACAGAGAATCCCACAATAACTCTTTAAAGCTCTCAGGGATTAAGGAATCTCCATGGAATTGTAAAAAATTCTCTCCATGGAAATGAAATGAATGAAAGACAGAGGAAAACTGATAAACTTCACACCTAATTCAGCACTCTAAAAATCTCCTCCTGTCTTTGTCCTTATTGCACACAGACAACACAGGGCGCAGGGAAAAGAGGGGAGCAACGTGATGAGTACTGGAGATAAAAATAACTGGTCATCATCTTTTTTATGTAGAACAATCTCAAGTCCGAATTCATGGCGAGATAAAAGTGAAATGGCATAACAGGCACGTGTGAAAGCGAATCTGTCCTTATTCACATGACATTCTGCCAGCTTTGTTTTGACAAACCTTTCTAGCAAATGCCATACAAAGGCAAAACAACGGAAATAAATGTTCAAATTGAACTAATAGGACAAACTAGTGTCATGTACAGACCACAAATAAGACATTGTGGACAGCACATTTTAGGTACAAAATCCTTGCAATAAATGATTCTGCATCATGATACTTACAGGCTGGTTGCCTTCTTCACGTGACAGATGCAGCATAGCAAATCAAACAACCACAGACTGATCTGTACAATAAATATCAGTGCCATACACGGGGATCTACAAACACTCTTCTCAGCAAGCTAATGCTGCTTTCTCCTCTCTGTTCTCAGGGAGAAAGAATCATAACTGGAACCTATTGTTTGTTCTTTCTCTGTCCCAGTATGATACAGAAAATAAGCTTCTAGACCAAACTGCACTAGCAATGATCCCATATCCAACCATTACACATGGGGGTGACAGCAAAGTATTCTGCTGACAAATGAATTGCTAATGCAGCTCCTGCATGCCAAAATAACCTCCATTGCATTGGGCTGTTTGCTTTTTCCACAGAAGCTACATGCATTTTTGTTACTTCGTGCATCTTGTATCTGGCTTAAAGGCTCAGATTCCAGGCAGATTTTCTTCAGATTACTTCAAATCCGTAAGTCAATAAAAACCATGGTGAATATTGGAACAGTCACACTCATTTCCTTGAGTGGTGCTATAGAGAGTCACATGCAAACTTTCTCTTATGGAAACATGAATGGAGTCCAAAGTTTAAGACACTGAAGATTCTGATTACTGTCCATGTGTGTTCTACTCCCAGGAGATGGAAGAGAAGCCACAGCTGACTTCATATGAGATCTTGGTTCTGTTGCGAGGAGCTGCCTCTGACAGGAAGTAGATCAGTCCACAGGAAAAGAAACTGTCCTGGTTTCAAAGACAGGTACTGGCTGAGGAAGACAGAACAGCCTCCCCTGGAATAGGAAATGTAACCTCCTTCCCTCTGAATTAGTGTAATTTTGAAATTAAGGGGGCTTTCAGGCAATGATATCAGAAAAGAGGAATAACAGTTCTTTACTAATATATTTATATATGTGATGGGAGAGACAAAACAACAACAATGGTAACCACAACAAATAAGAACAGATAAACCCCCGGACAGTCTTTTCCCGCTCTGTTGGCAATTCCCCTTTGGTGCAGTCACGGTCACAGCCGGCAGGGGCGCTGGTGCTCCCGGTGCGCAGGGAGGGTGCGATGACTCCCCTGGGCTGCAGGGGGCGCTGTGGTGCGGGTCCGGCTGCGTGCCCAATGGCGGCTGCAAACTAGTAGGAAGGGATGGAAAAAGAACTCCCAGTGTGAGCTCCCAGGGGCAGCTGGTCCCAGTGCCCTCTTTGGAAGGTAAAAGGAGCTGTAACAGGAGCCTCAGGGTAGCAGGCTGGGAAGGCAGGGATGAGCAAGGTCCCGGAGTGGTAGGTGGGGATATGTCAGCAATTCAGGGGCTGAGGCTGGAAGCTGTGCGATGTCCCGGCAGACAGGGCTGACCCTCGGACCACGGCTGGGAGAGGCTGGCTCCCTGGGAGGGGGAAAAGGCTCGGGGATCCCGGGTTTCTTCCCCCAAGACACTGGAGCGTGGTGGTGAAGCAGGGTGTTAGATAAGTCCCAGTGCAGCAGCCGTCATGAAATAGAGTTCTACTCACAGTAGAAGCCGCAGCAAGAGACCGAAGCCTGTGGTGATGGCAGAGTCTCCCTGGAGCTCCTGCCGCCTCTCTCTCCGGCAAAAAAACCCCAAAAAGTTCCGTGCCCCGCCCATAGGGCTGGAGGGGTTTTTTTTGTTTGGTTTTTTTTATTTTTCTCACTAGCCTCAAGTCCCGCCGCCTTTCTGCCTACCCCGGGGCCCGGGACTCGCCCTTTTGTTCTTTTTTCTTTCTTTATCAACCACCCCTTATCGCCCCTTTGCCACAAAAAAGGGGGGAAATTCCTAAGGCAGCGAGACAAGCAAAAAAAAAAAAAAGAAAAAGAAAAAGTATCCCAAACCCCAACAAGAAACAACCACCCAATTTAGCATGAAGGACATCTCCTTGACAAGATAGCATTGCAGCCAGAGTGATAAACAGGATCTCTCCTGGTCTGTGGGATGCTAGCAAAAAGTCCAGGATCAGCAAGATGGAGCAGATTGTTTCCCTTAGACTGGTCTGTTATTGAAAAAAGCACAGCAGACCAGCTTATTTTCCTAAATGATTAACTTTGCTGCCTTTCCTGCTCAGCACATCAGATAAAGAAGTTTATTCAGTTAGCTTATTTATTTACATTCCTTTGCCAAAGATCTCACCAAACAAAGCCTATTTGATGATTTATTCTTTGCTAAAGGGGAAGCTTATTTACAATAATCATCATAAACTTCTTAAAAGGAGAATTTTAAACTGGAATTCATAATAACAGAGAAATCTGACTTTTCCAGAGAGGTCATATTTGTTATCCATTTTGCATTGTAAAAGAAAAGAAGCCAGTTAAGCCCAGACGAAGCTGGATGTGGCATAACTGCTTTGAAGTTTTGTCTGTTTTCACTGGTTGACCCACATCCTGTTGGAAGGATTCACCTTCACCTACTTGGAGCCATTCCAAAAGATGAGGGGGAAAAGGATATGAAGGGTTCAGATGCTGGATCCTACAGAGAAGATGCTGCAGCAGAGAAGTTGCACCAGAGGGATCAGCTCTAGTGCAAACAGCAGAGAGTCAAGAAGTACAAAGATGTTTTCTGAGGGTACCTCTCCAGTGACCAACACTTCAGACTGAGGAGGAACTGAGAGCACATCACCCTCTGCCCGCCTTTGTAGCAATCTCTAGCATTCTCAGGTAGCAGCAGGATCTGACTGCTCCGACGTCAGACTGGCTGCTCTCATCTCCCTGATAAGACATGTAAGATGAACCTAAAAGGGTCTCTGATTTGCCTTATGCCATCCTTTCTGACCCCACACAACTACAGTCTTTTGGCAGACACTCAGCCAAAGTCTCAAGGGACAGAAGACAAACTTGCAGGGAGGGGACAGAGCAGACCAGCTCCATGTGTCTCGTTTGGCACCACCTCTGTGCTTTGCCCTTCTCTCACTGCACCCCTGCTCATGCAGAGCATTTCCTAAGGGAAAATGGATGCTGAGAGAGAACACGTATTTTAAACAAGAGTTTTGTTTATATTTTGTTACAAAATAAAAGGTGCCTGAAAGCTGTAAGCTGGTGCACATCTTTCTCAGCAGGTTTGAAGAGAAGCTTTAAGCACACACTGGATTGCCCTGACACTCCCTTTTTTTATGTTGGGAACATGTCTGAACTCATTAGTTCTTGATAATACACTCATTATTTTAACTCTTCATAGCAGCAAATAGCATGAGAGACTAAATGCTTCCCTGAATTAATCTGATTTTCAGCTGCCCTCTATGATCCATGGGAGGACTGTACTTCTGCAGCCCCTGTGATGTCATGAACACAAGGGCAGAGTACCATACAAGCAGCAACTTCAGCCCAGCTGTACTGAGCAGCATATGAACCTCAACAACATGGCAATGGTGGGAAAAAAGGTTCCCAAAGGCGGTCACACAGCAGATACTCCCCACAGAAACCAGGCTGGAGGCACCCAAAGGAAGGACGGGCTGGATTTGCATCTGTCTGATGCAGTGTGCCCGTCTGCTCTGCAACAGCTTTGCAGACAGGTTGTGTGCAACATGAAAAGGGAATCTCAGAGAAATGTTGGACACGGAAGGGTTTAGCCACATGAAGGGGAAGAGAAGTTCCCTCTGGTGACACAAGTGAGGAGTGGCTCTTCGATTCCTCTCAGCCATTCACACAGAGAACAATATTCAGAGGTGTTGAGTTTTTTCCTGTTCAGGTGTCTATTGCTATCAAAGAAGAAACTACACATCTTTGGGAATGTCATAACTGCTCAGGCATTTCTCAGCAAAGCCCTGCTGGGGAAAAGCCATGCTGTTTCCAGAAATTAGGCTGAGACAAGATGAAAATATCAGTTCTGTGACTGAAGTTTCATGACACAAGACATCACTAAAACAAGCAATGTTTACTCCTATGGTCAGATCTTTTATATTTTTAGATGCACAGGAACACCAAGCCACTTTCCCCCAAAACATCACACACATTGTCTTTAAAATCCCATTGTTTTCAAAGGGATTAACCACATAGAGACTTTCACTGTTTGAGGATGCACTTTACTGAGCTGAACTCTCTTTTCAGCTCTCATTCCCCTTACACCAGTGTAGCATTTGGCCACATTTGCAATGGAGGGAGAGCAGCAAAATCCTGTTGATGGGTTTGGCACAGGATGTTACCCAGCCCTGACAATGCACAGGGTTATTCAGGGCAGGGGGTGCCTCAGGTCTCCTTGTAACGTCTCACAGACCACATGTGCCTTCCCCACATCCCAGTCCTGGCCATGAGTGTCCCCTCGAGCCCATTGTTTAATATACTAACAGGAATAGGGTTAGAGAGCTGAAAACAGAGTTCCTGCAGGCTCAGCTGAGTCAGGACTGCATCTCCAGCCTTTCATCCTCTGCCTGCTTCCCCAGGCAAGGGATGGGGCTGGCAGTGCCCCACTGCAACTCCTGGCAGGGCCAATGCAGCCCTGGCACAGGGACACAGCTCATCCCACCTCGCACAGGGACACAGCAGGGCTCTCGGATGCCCAAGGGGGATGGATAGTCTGCACTCAGCTGCAGAAGGGTGGGTCCCCTCACCCCACAGAGCACCCCATGGCACAGCCCCCACAGCGAGTGTATGCTGGGAACACAGCAGGCCTGGCTGACATGGAGACCTCGTCTCCTTCTCAAGCTACCTGCACCCCTCAACAACTTCATTTCTCCCCATGTCTTTGGAGGATGAAGTGTGTTGAAGTTAGAAAGGATTGAGAGCCAACTTCTTCCAAGTGCAAGGTCTGTTACCGAACACGGGCTCTGATGTGGGACTGAGGCTTCTCACCTGAGGGTTCGGCAGGGTGGAGCCCACACAGGAGGAATGCAGATATTGGGTCGCCTCTGGAGCCCACACAGGAGCAATGCAGGTTCCCAAAGCACCTCCCAGAGACAAGATGCAAAGAAAGGATGAAGCTGTGACAATGGTCTAATTTTTCTCAGCTAAAGTTAGGTTTACATCTGCAGGTTTTAATGGGGATAATTTGTATGGTTTTAGTCAACATGTGTTTTCTAGCTGTTGTGCTCAACTGTTCCCTCAGGCCTTGTATCTATGCCATCCTGCAATTAGCCCAACCACATGGATAGGGTCACTGTCTTCATCATTTCGGACTGACTCTATCCAGAATCCATGTAAATGGTGATATTTTCCTGTTAGCACATGTATCACAACTCTGAGCTGTAAAGGCAGGTTTCACACCACCCCAAGAAACAAGTAAGAATACATGTGCATGCTTCTGGGGAAAAACACTCAAGGATGTTTTCCTATTTCCAGATGGAAGAGGATGAAAAAATAACCACACTTGGAGAGTGCACAAGTACTGGAGGTTAACGAGAAGCCCAGAGACTTTTCCCTGGCTTGTCCAGGAAGATCTGGACGCTGTTAGCCCATTGCTAGGGGAAGACCACATACAATAATCCCTTTCTGCAACTGAATGATTTACAGAAAAAAACCAACCCCCTGCCCCCCCAAAAAACCAACCCCCAACCACCCCCCCCAAAAATGTGTTCTATATTAACAGCAAGTGGTCTTTGCTATACATCTGCATTTGCTCCCTGTACAGAACAAACCTTGTATGGCTGGGGAAAAGGATGTGAAACAACCAGTGTCCCTTGTCCACATTCATGTATGTCCTCAGGACACGATCTGATGTGTAAAGACAATACCCACCTTGTTCTTGCAGATTCAGAGCTGGGATACAAACACAAGATGGGTTTGTTCCCTCCAGGTCTTAGGGCAGCTCCATCTGACAGGCAGTGCAGTGCCTCACAAATATCTCACAAGTGCATGCACAACATGCCATTAGAGTTCAATAAAATAAATTGGAAGGAGACAAAGTAATTTTCAGAATACAATTCACAGGATGCACAGGATGAATTACAGAAGCTAGAGGCTGCAAGCTGACAGGAAAATAGCTCCTCATAAATTACTTATCTTTCAGGTCAGTGAATTGAGAGAAATATAGGTTGGTCAAGAATCACTATCAAGGTGTGATTTGTATGCAGAAAGGATGCTGCTCATTGCAACATTTCTCTTGTAAAATATGAATCATGAATATGTATGTTCCCTAGAACAACAGAGTTGCTTGTTTCCCTACTTTATATAGATTTGCAAGCCAATATTTTATGACTGAAAAAGCCAAAAATTCTGAAGAACGAGTATTTCTCTTTCTTTCATTAACAAATCAATTACAACAACAGTGCCCCTTTTCTGATCAAGTTACCAAAAATGGTAAAGGGTATAGCTTGCTCTTGACTTTTCTTTCTTAAGTGTTCTCAAAACATTCCTAGAAGTCACAGTAAACAAAAGATTCAATATATTGGTACAGCAAAAAACTGTACCAATGAAAAAACCTCATCTGACAGCCACCAGATGCAAATTTACCACCTCTGTCACACAAAACCATGCCTGAAGAACTGACCTAGTTTAAACTTGAATCTGAGCTCCTCAGACCTCTTTTTAACAATTATTGTCTTGGACCACCATTGTTGAAAGCCCATGGTAGCAGACACAGAATGTCAGGAAAGGTATTCTGGATTCCTGAGAAGCATTTGGCATTTCTGTAATTCAAACACAGCATGGTGTTACCAACCTCCATATCCACAGTCCAGGACTGTGCCTTTACCCTGGAGCTGCGTTTGTCTCACTTGTGAGAGATCACCTTGATCATACAAACCATTTTTCCCTTTTCAGATTAGCAGCTGGAATATCATCTTTTGGCATTATTTGTAGTGCATCGTGCATCATATGATCATGTCCTTTCAAATTTATAGACAACACTTCAGTTTGAAATGAAGAAAAACAAAGAAACAGCTTCAGTCTTCACTGGTTAACGTTTATTCGGTATTTTCTGAAATAAGCAAGAATTTAAGATGCCCATAAGCAATCAAATACAGCCACAAAAACCCCATACTGATCCTAAATAAGAAGCACTATGAGAAATACACAATAGTTCATGAAACAATACTGTACATCAACAACCTTTAGGAAACAAACAACTCAAACCATATGCATAGATTACTCACAATATAAAAAACTTCAGCCTTTAAAGAAAAATATAGATTCAGTCCAATTGTAGGATCTAATCCCATACCCAGTGAAGTCAATGGAATTTCTCTCATTGATTTCAATGTTTAAAGGATCATGCCCTTACTTTGCCTCAAGAGGCACTTTAATTATTTCACAAGGCCTAGCCTGAATAACTATTACAAAAATGTCAAACATCAACTCAAGAGTATGATTTAGCAACTTTCAGGAAATAATGGAGAAATAGGTTATCTATCCATGCATGGAATAAGGCAAAAGCTAATTCATTCAGATTAGGAATAATAATTTTTACTAGTTTCTTTTTCACAACACAAACATTTTAGACTTTTTTAATTAATGGATATATTATATATCATATTATACTTCACATTTTTCCTACCTCTACTGAGAAAGCTGGCACTGACATGTCATAAAGAACTCCTCATTAAGTATTGTTTTCTGTTCTGTAACAACCACAAGAAACTCATCTGGGTTTAGTAATAGTGTCTACCAAGAAAAAAGCACACACTATCATAAGCTTATAGTTTATAGAGCTCAAGGTACATTAAAATGTAAATCATGAAGTTCACAAATTCTGTTTTAAAATATTTTTCCAAACTAAAAGCTGCAGAAAATTGGTTCTTAAATATTCTACAGAAAATTCTAAAGCATCTAATGGTTTAAATTACTTAGGCTTTTTTCTTAAAAATATTTAAATTAGGTTAGTAGCCCATCCTTTTGAAAAATAATCCAAAAAAGATACACTAGATTACAAATCTTTTGTCTTAATCAGTGTAACCAAAGGTTTGTCATCTGGGCTGTAATCTTCATAAGCAATGGGGGTTGCATCATACATTGCAGGGCGGGATTTCTTGCCAAACCTGGAAATAAAAGAAAACTTTTGGTGACAAACAGAATGAGTTCATAGCACCAATGCAGTGAGTTATGGTCTGTGATCAGAAATAAAGTCAGAGAGCTTAGATAAACTCTATATAACAAAAGAAATCACAGGGAAATGAGGCAAAAAATGGTCAAGTATTTTTTTCTTATTGACCTGATGCACAGAAAACAGTACCGAAAACACAGAAACAGAATTATTTATGTAGTCATCCACACTAAGGATTTTTATGCACTTATGTACTATATTAGGTCTATATTAATTTATGTTGCGCACACTGGAAAGTGAAATTCAGAAAATTCAGATTTTGAGGATAATATTTAGCCCAAACCAAAATTAACTTGATTTTCTTCCAAGACTTTTATGGAGCTTTATGACTTCCAATTTCATTCTTGCCTGTTTTCAGTGACCTAGAATTGCTGACAAAAGTGAAATGGCTGAAAGGACTATGATACATATGGTGAAAATTCCATTTTTCAAAGTACTTCAGCTGTCTATGAGGCCACACAAGATTCACTCCCATGCATGAATGTCTGCCTTCTTCGATAACTTATTTTAATAAATACATACAGGTCGCGTTTGCTCATCAGCATTATGATGGATAAACCTGATTTTCTACAAATGAGATAAAATTTCAAGAACTGAATGAAGGAATCAAGTTATGGCATTTTACTAAATCCGAGGCAGCACTGAATTCTGCATTACCCTTTTTTAACATCACTCTCAAGGGTTTAAAGGAAATAGAGCTTTGCAGAGAGACAGATGATGATGAACATTCTCCAGAGATTTAAGTCAGTCTACCTGCCCTTTCTGACAGTAGAGAGCAAGTGGCTTGTTGCACACAGTGAAGCAGGACAAAATCTATTTCTTCATGCAGGTCAAGGTTAACATGTGCCCCTAATTAGAGAAGGCTGGGAAAAGAGCACAGCATGTGTGCAAGTTGTTTATGGCCTGGTTGAGCTAAGGAGCTTTTCAACCACGTTGCTTTGATCAGGTGGTTCAGAAGGCAGTCCCTGCTCAAAGCAGCAAACAAACAGAGTTATCACCACCCTCAGAGGTTTCTGTTACAGCCAGAAGTGTTAAATGGAACTCTGTTCACTGGGTGTGTATCTGGTAGGACTGCACAACAGTGCCATGCTAGCTAATTGATGATATAAAGGAACATATAAAGCAATTATCAATACAATCTGCAAGAGGCAATGATTCAAGGGCTAATCAATAGTGAAAAGATGCAGGTCCCTGCTACAGTGTGTCCTGGATCAATTAACTGCCTGCTTACAACACAGGCACATAACAAATAAGTGAATAAAGATTTTTTCCAGAGCAACCAAACACAAGATTATTCATCTAAAAAAGAGTATAACACTGTGTGGGGAAATCTGGATCCTGGGAAGCACTGAGTGTGAAAAAAGACTGGAGGGACAAGATGGATAATAATTTTAACCTTACCTTCATTGCCATACTGTGAACAATTATGTGCTTGGGTTGGTAAACGGTGTAGCAGTAGCACTGGGGAAGTTCTTCAGGCTCAACATTTAGCTTTGGCATGTCCATTCATGGGTGGTGATGGTATTGTTCCAATGTGTACATCAGACATACTTACCAGTGTATAATAATAATTCACATCACAAAGATAATCACAAAGTACATGACATGAGAATCAGAAAATATATTTTGCAAAGAAACACTGAACAAGAGAGACCTGTGTAGCTTGAGAGAACCTGAGGGTTCCGTGACAATTCTCAGGACAGTATACATTCATTGTAGCAATCCTTGGCAAAGGCAGCTCCATATGTGCGTGTGACAGACACTGCAAATCATCCTCACATTTGGAATGGTCTGGCTCCTCCACTTCCTTAGAACAACACTTCAAGAGATGGCTAACTGTAGAGAGTTATTAACCTCAACAACTCCACTCAAGGAGAAGGCTTTTGAGAACACTCGACAGCTGAACCCTGAGGAAACGGTATCTTCCAACTTCTGTGGACAGGCTGGAGTTCAGAGTTTCCCCAGAAACAGAAGAAAGAAACCACATGTTGCTACTCTCTTCAAAACCAGCAATGGGCAAAAGGAGTCCACAAATAAAGTTTAAACAACAGATGTAAAAGAGAGAGACCAGAAGTTAAAAAAAGGATAAAGCATATTGCAAGGAGGAAGAGATTCTTTTGGCTTTCACAGGAGGAGAATGAGAAGACTTATTTCCTCTGCATTATTCAGAGAAAAGGTCAGGTGTACAAGTGGTATTGTGCCTTGCTTGGAATAATTGAGCTATAATCCTAGAGTTCCCAGAAAATTAACCCTGGCAGAAGATGTATATTAAGCAATTGGCAGGTGATGTGGAGACCAGAGCACATGTGCAGGTGATCACACTTTTACAAAGAGGCAGCTGACTGAAATCTGTGCCAGGAAATGGTAAGAAATGAGCATGTGCTGATGCTAACCCAATTCAGAAAGCTTAGGACGCCACAGTCTAACACAGCCAGGTCAACAGGAATGGGGAGAATGTGCAGCGGAGAGAAGCTGACCCTGCTGTGACAGGAGAACTTAATCAGAGTCTGATGAACCAGACTCTTCAATTGACACAGAGACAGGACAGAGCAGTGCATGAAAATAAAAATTAAATAAACGACACTGTAAGTAGTACATGAGGGCTACTGATACCTGGGCACAGGCAGAACTAAATGCAGTATAGTCTGCAACCAGGTAATTCATGAACTCAGTGTTAATGCTTTTCTAGAGTAAACGATTCTGGTTCCATAACAGATCTTGGTTCCATTTCAATGATGTCTCATAGCTGCCATAGCCAGTGGTCAACTCTTTCATTACACTGTTTCTTCCAGCTTTAAAATGTATAAACTTTAACATAATAGGAATATTTCTTTACTGTCTGCAGAATGAATGCTAAAGAGAACTGTGCATCACCTGCTCAGAAAACGATCTAGTTCTGATTTGCTAATCCTAGGAACATTCACTAAAAGTAGAAATTTATTAGTAATGATCCTCGAGAACATTGGTTTTGTCTTACAGGGGGTACCTTGATTAGTTAAGATCAAATTATTAAAAAAATTATCTAAAAAAAAATGCTGAGAAACATGAACACGTAATTTTAAAATAATTGCAACAGGCATCCACACCCCTGGACACCTGCTGACTTTACCAGAAACCTTACCTTTAAAGAAAATAATCTACTAACTTTTCCCTAGGCCTCCATTTTCCAAAATGACCAGTAAGTTTTGGTATCTAACTGTGAAAGGGAATTATTTTCAGAAAATGCTGAACTTTCTGTTATTTGAAAATAGATTTCTTAGATACAACAATTCTGAAAATTCAGACCTTTATATATGTAGGTTTAAGAATTTATGCAAAAATAACTATAAAAGTTGTGCTTCTTTTCCTGGATTGAAATGACTAAAACAGTGGTTTATACCTTTCTGAACCCAAAATAAGCACAACAATTTCCACAATAAACCTTCATGTATTACCTGACTTGGCAGCTCTATTTTGGATTTTTATAAGGCATCAAATTCATGGAGGCACCAAAAATTATTTGGAATGAAAACATTTCTTTTCATTAACATTAAGGAGAAATACCTTTTCCAAGACAGGGAAACCCTTAATTGACAATAATGTAATTTCTAACTACACAATATGGATTTGAAAAATCATCATTAATCTATGCCGGTCTAAGAACTTTTTTGAAGTTAGAACACTTTGAAGAGCTACTACCCAAGCTGTGATGGGATTAACTGAATCTCACCCATTTCAGATGATTTTGATGACTTCAGCAGCAGTACAATTTAACCTATTTCATTTTCATTGAAACTGAACTGGAGCATTCAGAAAATGAATTACCAGCAATCACCACCCAATATGCACACATTTCTCCATGTCAGTGCACAGGAACGTCTCCCTCAGTTGTTTCAAGAGAGTTGTTTTTAATGGTAACACACATGAATACTCTGTTGGAATTTGAAGTGATCTTGACAAATTGAAGAAATGGGAAAAAGAAACACCAGAAATGAAAGTTCTACCCTATTAAGAGAGATGTCAAACGCAGAAGAAACCACACTGGCTAGGAAGCAAAATGGCACAGAGGATCTTGGGATGAGGAAAAGGTCTAACAGGTCACAAAAGTATGTCACTTGTCACTGGAAAGGGGAAAAAAAGAAAAAACCAAACAAGTTTTTTTTCAGATGTATGAACAGGAATACCATAAATAAGATCCAGGAGGTGATTACTCAGTTTATTTGGTGCACATAAATCTTCAGACAGAGGACCACTTCCAGCTTTAGGGATGCCCCTTCATAAAAAAAAAAGAAAGAAAAGCTGGAGTGTGTCTCAGGAAGACAATAAAGAAGCTGACATGATCAAAGAGGAGATACTGAAAGAATGGTTTAGTGAAATCTAGGAAAGAAAAGAGTTGGTTTGCTTTGTTTGTTTTTATCATAAAAAAGAACGAGGGCAGGCCTCAGCACATGGTGTACAAGTGATATGAACAGTGATAAATTATCTTTTGTGGCAGCCTGAAGAGCAGTAAGAAAGAAGCAGCCTCGTCCGTAGCAAAGAAAATCCAGGTTAGATTTCAGGAAAGCCCTTTTTCTTCTCTGGAAGTTTTTAAACACAACTGTTGGCAGCAAGCTTGATATATTTAATGCTATATCAGTGCCATGGCTTACACTTGAGCTCTCAAATCCCTTCCACTTCTACTTTTATGTTATTCTGATACTCAATGCCCTGCAAGTGCTCCAATAAATTTCAAAGTAAAAAAATTACTATCTCTAGGAAAGCAAGTAAGAAAGGCAAATAGGAGCACAAAAATGAGTGAAGAGATTCTCACTGAATAAGATGGTAAATTAGTCACAAAAATCAATGTGCCTTTGCTATCTGATCATATTACCTGTGTGTAACAGTTAAAGAATCTTTACATTCCAAACAGAAGATCTGACAGACTAAGAACTCTGCATCTGTCCCACTTGACCGGTTACACCAAATAAAGTCAGAATAACTCCCTCTGTTTTCAAGGAGTTTTGCTGTATTACCACACTTCAGATGAGAACAGTGAGCAGTGCTGGTGATCCTGTGTTTCCCCAGCGGAGTAGCCCTTTCACTCTGCCAGCAGCACTGAGGTGCACCGTGCAGGAGTTGGAATCACACATCAGAACAGACTCCTAGGAAATCACCATCCCCAGCACAAACCTGGCATGTCGGATGGAAGCGATTGCACTACTGAATTCACTGTCAATGCTCCTACAGTTGTAGAATTCCTCATAGGCTGGCCTGGAGGAGCCCTGGTACTCGATGCGGCTGATGCGACAGATGCCCACGATCAGGATGATCAGCATGAGGACAAAGGCCACACACAGGGCCCCGATGATGATGTAGAGGGAGTGACGAGGCATATTTGTGAGACTCTCTGCCATATGCCCAGACTTCCATTGCAGGTCTGCCAATAAGAAATAAAAGGTTATCATTAATTAGTAACTTACATCCATCCTGCTGAATAGAACCACTTTATGATATTCATTTTCAATATTTCTGACTTTTGAAGCTATGGAGAAAGGTAGTTTGAACCTTCCCAGGCTCTGTTACCAATGTCCCACCATGCCTATCATGCCACAAATTTGAATAGCAATATTTACCTTTACCCATTTTTTTCTGTTGATTTTTAAGGCCATATGGGAACACCTATCTAGTTTGATCTCCTGTATAACCCAACTACACAGAAAATCATTGAGTTATTCTTGCAATATGTTATTTCTCAACATAGGCTCTCTAAAGGCAGGCAGGTTTTATGCAAAAGTTTCTAGTAACCCACCCGTCCTCTGTGCAGTTTGTTTTAATAGTGAAGCCTTCCACTAAAATGCATTAACAGTGTTGTGGTTTTAGTAGTGGAGAGGGGGCCATAAAGATGGCTCTTATGAGAAGCTTTTGGAATTCTTCACTATTTCCAGCAGAGCCAATCTCTGATGGCTCTGAAGATGATGGACATGCCACTGGCCATGTCTGGGCCAATTAGAAAGGTTAGTTACACTTCTGTGGTGACATATTTAAGGAAAAATCAAAACAAAGTGTAGACGCAGCTGCCTTTAGTTAGAGAAGAAAGAATATGTGAGAATATGTGAGGGAAAACAACATGGAGACACTAAGTTCAGTGGAGAAGGAGGGGCAAGAGGTGCACCAGGCACTGGAGCTGAGATTTCCTCTGCAGGCTGTGGTGAGCTCATGGTGAGGCGGGGTGTTCCCCCTTGCACTTCATAGGGTCCATGAGGGATGCAGAGCCACCCGCAGTCCATGGGTGAGGTGCCAACGTTGGAGCGGGGAGATGCCAGAAGCTGTAGTAACCATGGATGCCAGAAGAAGCCACAGTAGCCGTAGATGCCAGAAGAAGCTGTAGCAAGTGCAGCCCAGTAAGAGACAGAGATTGAGATAAAAGTCCCGCAATTTGTAGAAGAGGTGACTACACTGGAGCGGGTGGATGTTGGAGGAAATTGCAGTCCAGGTGGGAGACCCGGTTGGAGAGAGAGGGGCCCCCTGCTTCCATGAGGGAGCAGTTTGTCCTTGGAGGACTGCATCCCATGGATAAATAAACCCACACCATAGAAGTTCACAGAGAACTGTCTCTCGTAGAAGAGACTCCATAGCAAAAGCAGAGGAAAAAACTCATCTCCCTAAGCATGAGCAGAAGATCTTAGAAATGGACTGACTTGAACTCTCACACCCTGTCCCCCTCGCACTGTTAGTGGGAGGGAGAGAGGAGTGGAGAAGGAAAAAGAATGGTGATTTTTAAAAGTTTAAGTTTACTTCTCATATCCTTCTTCTAATTCTAGTAGTAATAAATTTCACTTTGCAACTTAAGTTGAACCTGTTTTGTCCTTAGAGTGTTTTCTTCCAGTTCCTTATCTCAACTCATAAACTTTTGTATTAATTCCCTAGTTTCCCCCTCCCCCCACCTCCTTCCCTCCTCTGCCCAGCTGTGGCAGGGGAGAGAACAAGTAAGCAGCTGCCATAAGTGCCTAGCACCTAGCCAAAGTCAAACCATGACAAACAGATATTAAACACACTTGGTTTTTAATTAGAAACACAGGCTTTCTTATGCCTATCTCCACCAGACTGCAGAGACTTCAGCAGTGCAAGGACAAAAAGGAGACCTCATAAGGTCCTACTCTAGTGAGCCCACTAGAGTCTTTTCCCAGGGTTCTCAAAGCAGACCTTAAAGTAAAGCCAATCTGGAAGAGGCTTCTTGTATTTATATATTCCAGATCTTCTGTATAAATATTCTTGATCTACAAACTATAGTCTATCTATGCCAAACACATTTTCTATCAATTGCCTATGTCCTCAGATCTGTTTCTCTCTAGTATGGGTCAGAATATTTCTAATTAACCTGTGCTTCCCCCCAGAGTTCATTTTTGGCAGTTTTTTAAGCCTACGGTCTCATACATTATTTCAAAATAGGAACAGACTTGAATCATACTGACTACAGAAATGTAACACTCTGCAAAAGTTATTTCTAGTAGGTGCCTGTTCCTTTTTCAAATGTACTTCTGCTTTGTACTGATTTAGAAACTCCCTTTACTTAATCACAAACAGTCTGGGAACAGGGCTACCAAGCATATGCTTAGGAAGGTTAAGATATTCTCAGAAGCCACTCCTCAAGGATGCTGATGATGGCAAATAATTTGAGCACCTGAGTTGAAATCTCCAGTTTAGTGGCATCTGTGGATAAAATCTCCATCTATGTTAGAAATACAGGGCATGTACAAGGACAGGAAAAAAAAAAGAAATCCATTTTAGAGGGAGGTGGTGAGAAAGCCTGAAGCTGTGGCATGTGGAATTCAACTGGGCAGAGTTTGGAGAAATGGCTGCTCTTTGTCATAACAGTGAAGGTTGTCCCAGACCACCTCCCAGCTCAGGGTGCTCAGACTTTGTCCACAAATGTGAGCTGGGTTTAAGGATTGACTGGTTGTTTCTTTTATCTTCTTCAGAGGTCAGTAAAGTTTTGATCAGCCTGAATAATTCAGTGATTCAGCGTTTCTGAAGTGCTGCTACTGCAGTTTGCCCAGTCAGGATATGAGGGAGGGAATACAGCTGTGCTCAATGCAGTTTGGGATGGGCTTCTATTTCTGTTCTGCAGCACATTTGTCACACGCAGTGGTTTCTGCCAGGCTGTCAGACTAGGCTGAATTCAGATCTAATGTGTGCAGATATATGGCAAGACAGTTCTGATTTAGATTCCATGTCTTGCATCTCTGGATGACAAAGATGAGAAAAATTTCTTTGTTTTTTTCCTCACTGTATCAAAATACAAAGATTAACAACTTATACTCCAAAGATTAGAAATAGCATATGACAGCTTGAAATCACAGTATTTTCAGTCATTATATTAATGTTCATAAAATTAATTAAAAATAAGATTTCAATGCACACCACAGTTTGTACTAGAAATTCTTCATAATGTTAGTTTTCAAGTAATCACATGGTTTGGCATAACTCAGTAAATGCATTAACAATTACAAAAGTGTCAAAGGTAATGATATTAACAAATAACCAGCAGGCATTAGAAAATTCATATGAGACATTTGTAAGCATTTTTACAGTGAATGCTCCATTAACTTTTTAGGCAAATACATTTCATTTTGAAAGGAAGAATATCCTCTTTATAATTAAGGCCAATTTAATCCTATTTCATTGGAATTGCTAATACAGGTAAGGACCATAAGATGATGGAATAAATATCACAATTCATCCAGGTAATGTACATCTTGTCTAGTTCGTTGTATATACAGCACCTGGACATTAAAAAGAACAGTCTGACAAGATGATAACCCTGAAATCCTGTTATGGTAGTGACTTCAAGCAGCTAAACCAGCTGATGAAAAAATGGGGAACTATAAATAGGGTGGTTCTACAAAAAAGATTAAGTATCAGTAGCCTCCTTCATGGCCAGTAACAGAAAATCATAAAGGATAAAATGTGATCTATTTAGTCAAATGACTCCCAAACACCAATTTCTTGAGAAGCCTGGCTTTGTGTCTTTTTCTAGCATTCAGAGGGATGGTCCAATACAAAGTCAGTATGCAGTGTTTAAATTTAATTTACATCACTTTATTAACCATTATGTACAAACTGCTGAAAGAATATAATAAATATGATAAGGAGACCTGGAAAGATGAATAGAAGCAGATTTATTAATAGATTTAAGCTTTACAGCTCAAAGCCACTGCACCATTGTCTCAATTCCAGTGAGATCAGAAGTGCTGCACCTGTTTATAAATAAAGAGCTGGATATGGCATTTCTAGATATGATTAGAATCAAGTTCCCATCAGTTTGTCAATTCACAGCTCAGGGAAAGACAGAGAGTACAAAGATCTTCACATGGCTACACAGATCTGTAGAAGAAAAATCTGCAGATCAAAATACTTTCAAATTCTTTCTGCAAAGTGATTTCTTCAAAACTCAACCCCTCTCTGTTTGCATAATCCTTTATATACATGTTAAAATCCAAGTTCTTAGGGAAGGCTTCCATAGCTTTGCACATAAGGCACTGCACTGGCCAGAGAGGCTGCATATCCATACTTACCTGGTTTGGGGTAGCACGGTGTCCCATAACAACACCCGCTTTTACTTTGATGCTGTGGCAAAGGGACTTGAATAGCGAGGGAACATCAGACATTTGCTGAAGTGAAGCTTATTTTTAAAAAAAGCTGGTAACCCTCAAATTTTAAACATATTTGTTCTTTAAAATGTATTTTTTGTGGCTATAAGAAGACTTTTTCCTGTTTTCATTCAAGACCAATCCAAACCACAATTTTTTACACTCCATTTTTATATCTCCTTGATTACTGTTATTATTATATACATGCACTCTATTAGCTACTGTAATGTTTTGGATAAAAAACTCAGTAATTTCAACCTCTCCAGTTGAAAACAATTGCCATAAACAAGGCAAGGTTGAATACTTCTGGTTGAGAATCAGCCTTGCAATGCTACTAATGCCAATTAACACTCAGGTAATTCCCTGCTTTCTGTTATAGCAGTCACATGATGAAAGAACTTGTATCCCCCCTAACAGGGGAAAGAAGAAATTGAATAGCATCTCTCCTTCTCCCATATGTTTGCATGCACTTCACTGTGTATCTGTGGTGCAAACAGGCAAACTCTGAGTGACTAGAGCATGACAGCCAGAGTGCTCCACAACATGTACCACCGAATTTCTACAGCACATCTGCAGGCTCAGAAAGCCTGCAAGCCTTTGTATCCCTTTGGCATTCCGTAACATAACAGAAATTTAATTGTTACTTCATCAAGGGACTCCAGGAAGGGCATTTCCAGGATGATTATTGCTTTCTCCAAGAACTAAACCCATCTGTCTTGTCACTCAACTACTTAATAGCGAAGGCAGGCAGGATTATACTGCCTTGCTGATCAACTTGGACATGCATGTTGCAGGTGTCAGCAACATCAGCCTTGTCAGGATATTTCAGTATCAGCAATATGGCACACAGACAGCACACAGTGTTGTGCTCCCAAGGTCTGCTGGCTCTGCACCACCCAGGGAAGTGTGTGTGCCATTCACAGAGACAACAATAAAGGCAGGGCTGTCACCAGCTCTGAGCTAGCGGGCAATGGTCTTCTGCAGTCTTTGCCTACACCAGAAAGCACTGAAACTGCATGTACTGGGTTAAAGTAAGGACTAATATCGAGAATATCTAGAGCAGCATCAATTTTAAAAAGCAGTCAATATGTTTGAAGTTTAAGTAAAAGAGAATAAAAATTATGTTCCTCCTTGTGTAAATGAGACATAGAAAATGTTTTTTATTCAAGCCTTTGTGTTTGCTTTATTAATCTATCACTTATCCCTGCAACCTTAACTGTGCTAACAAACCAGCGTACCTGTATAATAGCTGGAAGGGATCTATGATCACAGCACCCAAGCATTCAAGCAGTTAAACACACAGCTGAATTCCCTAGCAAGGACATTTCTAGCTCAAGAACAAAACATCAGGGAAATACAAAGCAGGTCTGTGAACAGCAGAACTAATGAAGCCTAGTTTCCATTTTAACTCTTCCACAGTTGGGCTTCATACTTTCTGCCCCTCCTGGACTCTCCACTGGGCCATAAGGATGCCCTTACAGTGAAGCTTCTCTCTAAACTGAGAAACAAGATCACACTGAAGCTGTTCCTTCCAGCCTCTCTTAAGTATCACTAAATGCTTTGGAAACATTTTGTCTTGGAGCCTTTCTTCTTTCTAACAAATTTGGTGGAAATTGGCCTATGGCTGGAAAAGTTAGTCCTGAAAAATTGGTAAACGCATGCACACGCAAGTCCCAGCACAATTACACAGAACCAGTTTCCTTACGTAAGCAAGTTCCACGTTGTTTTGCTGGAACATCACTGGAGCTGCAGGTGCTCAGAAGTCAATACAAGCCTGCTAGGACCGTGCTTACAGTGCTGTGGAATGCACCTGACTCGTAGTGTGCAGGCAGGCTCTGAAGCATGAGCACAATTAAAAGGCAAACTTAGTGCCTAGATGTGAGACAGTATCCCTGACAATCCAGTCTGACACTCAAAGTAGGGTGCTCAGAAACAGAACATTTTAGCTTTCAAAACCACTTTTGAAGTGCTATGGCCAAAAATAAAATTAATTTAACATGATTTTGTTAATTTACATATGATTCAGAGTATTTGTGCAGATACATACTTAGAGATAAGCAGAAATTTCTCTAATATAACTTATCATTTTTTGAAATGTTTAGAGAGCTACAAAACTTACGTATTTCACAGTTTGCACCGACCCATCCATGAGGACAATGGCAGGTGTAACCACCAGGCTGATCTATGCAAGTTCCAGCATGGTGACATGGGTTGCTGTCACAGTCATTTACATCAATTTCACATTCTTCACCTTTCATAGGGGGAAAAAAAAAACAAACCAAAGTTATGTATGGCAAGTGCCTGATGTAGCAAGTACATCCTCAGTCATTTAACTTCCCTCTTGCTGCAACTCACCTTATAGTGCAATACATCTTTATTCTCACAACATCAAAAGTATTCCAAGAAGGAAGTATTACCCTCATTCAATCAGGTGAAAACAAAGCCTGAGGACTAAGGGACTTGACTAACCTCACCTAGACTCTGTCTCATTTCTCTAAAGAAAAGGTGGTATAACAGACAATCATGGATATTCTGATATGCTATACAATACTGTAGATAATCGGTGCCTGAGAAACAGACACTGTACAACGGAAAGCTAATTATTTTCCAAAGAATGCCCTTTAATTAGCACAGATCAAAAAGCACAATTTGATCTATAAAACACCTATGGATGGGTTTACCTATTACTCTCAGATTGGATATTACCTTACATGACTAACAGAACATCAAGTTGTAAATTATCTTGACATCAGATATTTGGATTACACCAATCACATCAATCTAAGTACAAGGCCAAAGTATTAAATGGGTTCCTTAGCAGTACTCTGAAAGTGTAAATTGATTCCTAACAAGTACTTTAGGGCTTTTATCAATTAAGATAATGGAATAAGCTGTTTCTTGAGCACACAGTAACTAAGGTCACTGTTAAAACATTTTCCAGTTTCAACAGTGTCCAATTAGTGTATTGGCTTACCTGGAAATTTTCAAAATGCTGTTTTTAAAATGCAGTCTAGTCTCAATTAGTAACGTCATAAGCCATGCTAGATAGCTGTTAGCTTAGTGAAGTCTCTTTAGTAACAGGCTGGTTTTGCTATAAAGCAGATGTAAGTAGTATCAAAAATTTTTGATTCTCACTAGACTGATCACAATTCTGCAAAGTCCAAATTAATTTCTTTCTTGAAGAGGCACAGTCTTACTTGGTATTTGTCTTCCTCTAGACATGGTGAACAATGACAACTAGACATTCTGTGTAACACACAGATTACTTGCCTGCATATCCAGGTGCACAAATACATGTAGCATTTAGACCTTCACTGTCACAAGTGCCACCATTCTGGCAGTTGATGTTAACACAAGGATCTTTGTATAATTCACAGTGCCTTCCTGAAAAGGAAAAATCAGTAATTGCCATTGACATGACCAATATGGCAGCATGGAATCAGTACATGTGACAACCTGACTTCACTCAGATAAGTGTGCAGACCCCAATCCCATCCTTTTGGGCAGATGATGTCATAACACTGAAGCCATGTGGTTTATGCTGGCCAAACTTTTTATACATGTCTCCTCTTTGCTCTTCCCACAGGCTCTGGGCTAGGAGAGGCAGGGTAGTTTCTGCTTAGAAGAACTACTGGATGTCTGTGACAAACCATATAATGAAGCATAAACTGATCAGTTATCTAAAAGTCATCAGTAACATGTAAACAGTAATTGTCTTGACCAAGAATTTTATATAATAACTTACTTAATAACATACATAGGTGTTCTGATGCCTCTCATTACCTGTTGCTGGAAAATGAGGACTATTACTAAGGTAATAAAAAAATTTATTAAAATGTATAGTTAAATAATTGGATGGCCCTACTTCATGCCACTACCTTCACTCTTTCATGCCCAGTGTTGGCCTTGTGAATCCAGCAGGTTTGCCTTGCAGAAGACAGCGCAAGCTGTACCTGACATACAAAACATATAACACAACACATTCCCACCTAGGGATGGGGAGAGAGATTAATGCCACGGCTACATGCATCATTTTCTTGGGGTCTCCTGTTCAGATAAAACTTCGTTTGATGTATATTTTTATATGTATGCACACACACACATATACACATGCATACTCACTACAGACCTGCCAAAATCATTCTGCTGACATTTGCAACGTTAGCAGCAGAAAGGCAGAGCACTCGAGCTGAGCATCCTGCAGGTGAGGACCAGCAGGGGCAGCAGCCCATGGGTACCTGCTGGCACAAGCTCCAGCCCTGCCCAGCCCCGAGAGCTCTTGCCTGTCTGTCTGCCAGCCAGTAAGTGTGGAGGCAGATGGGCAGGTCTGGGGCGGTAGTGCCAAGACCGAGGTCTCTGATAGCCCACATCATATCCTGAGCTGGGTACCTTGGGCCTATTCATTGGTGCCACTGAACACCTCAAGTACTGGAACGCTGGGAGCTCAGTAACAGCAAAAGCTGCTCTCAGGACCAGGTGCCCTGCTTTCCCTTAAAGCACAACGTGCTGTGCACACAGGGCTTCCAGCTGCACTGACAGGTCGGATGAGAGGAGAAGATGGACATTATGGTGGTTAAGTGCTGCTTAAACTGTCATGAAAAGCTGAGGGTCATTTCATCACCAGGCCTCTAAAATGATGAATTCTCTATCTATTGTCAAAGAGCAGTGCAAGCACCAGTGTTAAATACATATTTAGCCTCAAGCAGCTGTTAAGTGAGCGTTACTTATCAGCACAGATAAGAATTTATATGCTTAATGAGAAAATGCTGGAACAATGTTCCTGAAAACATAGTCACTCTGTGTAAAATATTTATTTATTTATTTTTAATCCTAATAGCATATAAAATTACATTAAAAATGTTCTCACAGCATGATTCAACACAGAATACACTAAAAAAGTATCATTTTAGCCCTCCTCAGAAGGATTTGTCACTGTTAATTTGTTTACAGCTGAAATCTACCATGAGAGAAAAGATTATGTATAGCCAAACAAACACTCTTCTCATCTGTTTTACAAATTACTTAAGAAATGCCAAAGATGGATTCCATTTGAACACAAATCTAAGAATAGCTGGAGTTAACATGGAAAAGCAGTCATAGACCTACTACTCTCTCTGGACTTTACAGTCTTCTAAATGAACAATCAAGATAAAACTTTTATTTCTACTCCTTTGTGCTAATCTATTTCAAATACTAATAATTTATTATTATTATTATATTTTTAGTTCACTTTACTGGAGAAAATTAATAAAAAAATAATTTGAAAGCTCTCCATGTAAGGCCTTTAACAACTGATTAAAAAGGTTATTTTACTGTTATGTTTTCTTTTAAAAACTCATCACTTTCTAACATATCTTAAAAACAGCGGAAAAAACTACACCTGAGAAGAACAGAGAGAATCCATTTGTGCCCAGGCAAGGACACAAATGCATTCCTCACAGAGGAGCTAAATCTGAACTATGCATTTGAATAAAGATGATGGGATCAGGATCAATTTTAAATTTGTCTCTGCTAATTTTACATGAGGGACATATTTCTGCTCAGTGGAGGATATGATCTCTGTTTGTAGCAGAACCTACCACAAAAAATACAGAGAACAATTCCAAACCACAGCCTACCTTCGTATTCAGCAAGGCACACACACTCGTAGCTGTTGATGAGGTCTCTGCAGGTGGCTCCGTTCTGGCAGGGTGCAGAGAGGCATTCATTATATTCCTCTTCACAGTAAAGGCCATGGTAACCTGTATCACATGAAAAGGAAATAAAAATAGCTATGAAACACTTCCCAGTAAAAATTAACAATTAGGCAACTACAGACCATGGGCAGATGCTTGCTAACTGATAGATGTTAAGACACTGATTTTAATGGCATCTCTTCCCCAGGTGAAAATTACCAAGCAAATATTGGAAGCACAGTATTCTGAGAGAAGCCCCAGCCTCTGTCACAAACCACAGTGAGGTGTAAGGATGGAGGCTGGTGGCAGAGGTCAGAAGCAGCAATGTGAATACCCACAATCTCATTGTAAAAGGAAATACAGGAATATCGACCATCTCCCAGCTCCTTTGGATCCTTGCATCAAAGCCACTCTTCATCAAAGAGGTGATAATTGTGTAACAGTAGTTAGAATGATAACATGTTTTAGCTTTAATGCTGTACCATGTCAAAGCACTGTACAGGCATTAAGGCACTCCCATCTTTACAGTATTCCCAATCCATAGGTAGGTATTACAGCCTGATTAGGCAGACACAGAAAGCAGAAGCAGGGAAAAGCTACACGGCCTGTTAACAGCCACTGAGCCATTTGTGTTATGAAATAAGAAAAAAGGAGTTAATCACTTGAAAACAGCACCGTTTTCATTACTTAGTGTGCCACACAATCATTAGTCTTAACAGTAGTTGAAATTATACATGTAGTGTAGTCTATGATATAATACCACGCACTGGAACAGTAATGCTCATCTAACGCCTTTTTATGTAATGAGGAAAGCATGACTTCCTCATTACATAAAAAAGCATTAGATGAGTGAACACACAATGAATATTCAATGGGCATGAATAAAGATGCCAGCAAAAAAGCCTAACATACAAGATACAGATTCTGCAGTGTGATTTTACTTCTTAAAGCAATCTCTAGTTTGTAGCAAAACTCACAGATAGGAAAGGAGGGTATCTTTCATGAACAAAGACCCAAAGAGAGGGGCGGATTCTCATCTTAGTAAGTAGCAATCTATATTCAGTATCCTGGTCTAAATTTTTGCCAAAATTCTCATAGAATCATAGAAAATAGGACAAATGCTGCCTTCAAACAATATTTCCATTCCCCCTCGCCCTTCCTATTATGGATAATTCAAAACAAAATTTTATGAAGATACAACTGTTAGTACTGCTCAAGATATATAGACAATACCATCCATTATGATTCTCAAAAAATTGTCCTTTCATAGGAAATAGTAGAACTAGTAAGTTATTAAGAAACATTTCGGAATCACTTTCTCCAGAGCTGTCAGCCAGGCAATACAGAATGAATGATGCTAAATGTTATGGGTTTTCTCTCTAGCCTACAATGAAGTTTACCTAGCTTATGATATTATGAAATATCCTTATGTAGTGAGATCTGTAGCCAACATACAAACCACCAAAATCAGATAGGAGAATCAGAAAGAAAAACAGATGGGAATTCCCAGTGTTTAACACCAATGTAATTAGATATTCTCCAAAAAAGTGCTTTCCACTTCTCACCTTTCCAAAAGAACGAAGGGAATTTGTGACTAAATAGTTGTCTGGTTTCCAAAATCAATATAAGCTGTGGTATCCCCTCCTCAGGCTGCAGCTAGCCCACGCTGCCAGACACTGCACAGAGCCAGGGAAAGATGTTTCCTCTCTCCACGAGAGGGCAGGTCTCACACACGATTTCACCCTCATCGTCCTCACCCTGGGGCCTGCAGCTTCCTTGTGCTGGAACTGCTGGGATGGAGAACTTTCTGCTGGGGGACTGCCTGAGGGAAAGGTATGCTTCTCCTCAGAGAGAAAAGAGGCACCTTGTCATTCTTAATGAGCATTTCTCCTTGTATTACTGCTTTTAAATTATACTGATATATAAACCATGTAGGATACTGAATTCATACATGTATCTTCAAAAATATACTACTGCAGTATACTATCTCTATATTTCTGTTGAAGAATTTAGATTGAAACAGGAGAATTTTTTCATAAATAACTTCAGAGTAATGGAAGAGTGCAGTTGCTTCCTCTCTTTCTAGAAGTGTTATGATTCTGCTGCTTTTATGTTCACAGCCAATGCCAAATGCAGGTCCTTGCATCTTTCATGGTGTGCAACATTTCTGTGGATGTATTCAGAAAGAAAAAAAAAATACCTACATTAACAACACTTCTCCAGCTATTGTGTCCTGAACAGGATGAAAAAAACCACAGTAGGCACTGCAGCTTCAAAAAAGGGCAATTTTTTTCCCAGGTCACTTGAAATGGGAAAAGCCTTCAGTAACAGCATCTTCATGAACTGAAGCAGAACTTGAAAATGAAGGTCCAATTTTGATGTGCTCTCTTCAGAGGCTGAGGAATTGACAGGGAACCTAAAAAGACCCTAAAATAAAGATGTCCCTATGTTACCTCTTTTCCCTCTTCATTACCCTCCCTCTGCTACTGGTATTTACAAAAGCAGAAACAGATATGTTGCCATTCTCCTCGTGATCCCTAAAGTCTTCTTCCTCTTTCTTAAGCAACAAGGAGGGTGCCTCGAAGAGAGCAGGTTATTTTCCCGATGCTTTCTGGCATGGCCTTCTGTTACATGCTGAACTGTACTGCCTTTGCAAATGGCTGTTAAAAACTGCAGAAGGAGCAAATGGGAAAGGGAGCACACAACCTGTGTCACACGGGCTGATGAGGAGAAGACATGGGCTTTGTCAAAGCCTTCAAGAGCAAAAGATACAGCAGATAATCTCTCAAGAACATCTGCACGATCAGGTTAACATAAGAAAGAGGCAGAAGTTTACTCTCCCTTTAGAAATCAATAAAGAACAAAGCTGAAAGCTTTTTAGCCTTTTTAAACACTAACTCCTCAATAGTGATTCCCTGGGCTTATCTGTACTTAACACTTCACCCAATCAAGGCAGCAGAACATAAAATCCCATCTTTATGGGAAGGCCTAATGGGGTACAATGCAAAAGAGCCCTATTATACAGGGAACAGCACCGTTTCCTATATTTGGCTGTTCACTAACACAGAGCTGCATGTTATATAGCCAGGAAATCCATGTGTTCAGATAAAGTCTGAGCTTATACAGCAATTAAATAAGAGAAAGAGAGAAGACTTCTCCAGATGGCAGGAAGGTAGGAAGCCATGCTTAGCAGCCATGGCCAGATTGTGTGGAAGGTTATCTTAATGCAGAAGTGGAAACAAGATGAGGAAACAGAAGCAATAACAGAGAACAGTCGGGAACTGGAATTAACCTAAAGTCACTTCTTCCAGAGCTCACATATCCTGCCCCAGTTACAAAATGTGGGAAGGGAAAAGACAGAGAAAAGAAAAATTGCAGCTGCTGCAGACAAATATTGCACTGGCCTCTGCAAAGGCACTAAAACAAACCTATGCTCCTAGAACAATCTATTAAGTAGCATGAGCAGTAAAATCAAGGGAACACACTCCATGGCACTACTTTTAAAGTTGCAGCCACTTTTTATACCCTGCAGCACTTTTTCTGAAACTCCTCTTTTCTTTTTTTCCAAATGTTCTATATATGCCATCATATATATTTATATAGAGGGCAGGTGTTAATGTCTGTACATGTGCTTTGCAGTTTCAAAATCTATGTCTTTAAAAAACCCAAATCCAAAACTTTGCTGAAATATTAAGCTATGCAATTTCTAGCTACATTTCTTTACTTCAGACCAGACAAAATTAAAAATACAATATTAAATATTTGCATTTGGAATTTATAACAGTAGCTGTATTAAAATAATTGAGTAAAAAGAATAAAAAGGTTTTAGAGGTGGAAGACACTGCTATGGGATCCAGGGACTAAATAAATGTTCTATGAACAGACACAAAAGGATCCCACTAGTTTCTCCAACCAGGCTCTAGATGAGAAATCCAACAAATGAGCACAAGAACTTTTATTAGAATTAGTTCTTTACTATGGGGTAAGAAGTAAAACATGACACAAACTCTGAATCTAATATCCAAACATTAAGTATTTCTTTGTTTCCTGTAAAGGGTGAGGTGATAAATATTAATAATGGGGGTGTGTAAGCATATAAGTAAAGATTTAAGGTAAGGTTTCATGTGCAATTGAAAAATCAGACACACAGTACAAAGCAGGTATGGTTGCATAGGCTTGTGAATTCCACAGAGCCCCTCAGCAGACATTTGAAGTATGTTCAACTTGAAAATAACTTACACACTTTTCCTTCCATTCTGGAAATAGGAACATTCAAAAGTATTAGACTGCTTTCCAAGTTAGCTTGTACAAATTAGCTTTCCTGTACAAGCTATTAGATGAAAGCCCAAAGTGAAAGCCAACACATGCCAAAAAAATTAGTAGTAAATATCTGGTTGTTCATGTTCTGCAAATTGTGCAGCTATGCAAGTATAACTGCTATTATTTATCATTCTTCAAATCTGTACACTGGCCAAAAAGCATGGAAGCCAAACTGCCTACCCAGCAAGGAGACTTGCACAGACCTTGGGCTAATTGGAACTATTTAAAACTCCTCTCTTGTTTAATTTTTGAGGCAGAAGTAACACAGATGAAAATCAAACTGACACTGTAAAACAGTGTATAAAGGAAGGACGGCATTCAGGTCACACATATAAACAAAACTCTTAGGCACTTTGTTTCTGTATTAGAAAATTATAGCCTCTGTAAAATACTTCCAAAAAATAGCATCTTAGACCTGAACACAAAACTTAAGTGACATGTTCCAAAGTTTTTAAAACTGTGTTTCAGACACACCAGATAATCAATATAGAAGAGAATTTCCAAATGTCATTTAACAACCTTTCCATTAAAAAAATATCTAAAAGAAATAATGTGTAGGAATTCAGAGATACATCTGAAAGCTCCTGTACAAAGAAGACAGTGGTCTAGGAGCTGGCACACGTATGCTGAGAGCCTGCAGGTGAGAAAGCCTCAGGGTCACAAGGCAGAGACCATTTCTTTCCTGGTAATATCTTTATTATTAACCCTTGATAATGCTACTGAACTGTATACAAGTTTTATTCCTTCACTTTACAAGTAATGTAACAGACACTGTCAAGGTCTCTTCAGGCAAAATTGCAAAGAGAATCCAGCTTCTTAATATCCCAGAAATATAACTCACCCACTCTAGCAAACTGCTTTTTGATATAGATACCAAAAATAATACATTAAATAGAGGCTGCTTTTGCTGTTGTTGTGGTTAAATACATTAATATGTTTCAATGGTTAAAGCTTTTACATGAGATTCTTATAATCTTGTATGTATAAACTCAGAAGTGCTGCCAATAAATGAATTATAACATAACACTACTATGGTATTGTCTGCATTTCACGTTTATATTTTTCTCCTTTATAAAAGAGTATGTAATTTAACTATAAATCTGTCAAATTCAACTACAATTTTCCATCCATTTCTGGTAATTTGTGAATGCCTCCCAAAAAACTTCTGATGGTCCCTTTCATGTCTGTAAACAGCAGATAAATTCTGACACCACCTAAAAATGCTGAATTAGTAGATTTCATTACAAAATCCCCATATTCACAAACATGCACAAATAGATTGGTATGCTGCACATCCTGCTGAGATGGAAGAGATGAAGAATTATGACCGGTTTCCAACAAAACAAGGAAAAGGAGCAGAGGGAAGGCATTCCTCTGAAAGGAATGTAGAATAAAGTAAATGTCACAGTAGTGCTACTAACTCTCAAATATCACTCCTTAGTTTATCCCTTGTACACTGGAAATTTGTTTTAACCTTAATTCCTTCAGTTTTTAAGTTTATAGCTGAATAAGAACAGACTTTAAAAAAAAAAAGGTGCCAAAATTACTCAAACGAAAACAAAGATTGGTGCTCACTCCGTAAGCAGTAAGCAGCAGGGGCTGTGTAGCACTGCTTATCAGACATTCTAACTGCTACTTCCCCTATTAATTATTATTGCTAAAATGTACAAAGGGAGCTATAAGCACCCCAATATTCTGCTATATTGGTACAATGATGAAAAAAATCTGGAGCTAAGCCCATTGCTACCCAGACCCCATGACTGTCAGGCTGTGCTGTCAAACAGTTCCCAGCTGAGTCTCCCCACCAACTCACCAGAGCAGCCTCACTGCATCTTCTCTAGAGAGACCATTTGTGTAAACATGGATGGCAGAACTAAACCCTTTGGAGTAACCAATACTTTTCCTTCTCTATCTTTGTTCAGCCACCTTGTCTGTTTTTCTCCATCCCTAATGATCAGTGCCACATTTCCATTCTCTCTACCAAATTTTGTAATCAGCAGTGCTGATGCCTTGCCTTGAAAAGATCTATCCTGCAGACTACAGTTTTGTAATACAGCCACAGAGTGCAGTCAAACCATATGGATCTCAGTGGGTATTTCAGTGCTCACTCTGCAGTTTCTGGTTTTCCAAATGCAATGTGTAGATTCCTATCATTACTCTAAACAGGCAGAACAGCTGCTCAAAGTGTTTTATAGACTGAAAAGAAGAAAAGGAAATAATTTTAAGCTATGTATGGAACCTCCATATAAAGATATTAGAAGATTTACAGAGCATATAACTGTTGGTACAAACCAGGGATGCAGAGGCATCTGTAGCTGGTTCCTACGCTGCGACAAATGCCATGTGCACATGGGTTCAGAGCACAGAAGTCAATCAGCTGAGCACATGTAGGTCCTGTAAATCCAGGACTACAGCTGCAGGAGAAGGCAAGTCTGTCTGCATAACAGGTTCCATTGTTCTGGCAGGGAGATGATGCACAAGGGTCTATTTTGTCCTCACAAGTGGTTCCTAAAAAACCTAAAAGAAATAAATGGGTTTGATAAGTAAGCATTCTGATATGCATACAATTTTAATAACTAAAGCACGTTAAAAGTAAGCCATTGAGAGGTCTATATTCCTTGCTTTTTTAATTCTATGAATATTATAAAAATACAGACTTCTTACATAATAAACTCTAATTTTGCCTATTAACATTCTATGAAAGGAGATGCTTCAGCTAAAATCATACTATAAATGATTAGGGCAGTGAATTGTGAAAATATTTGCTGAAACTGACAGTGCTTATCTGCTTTCTGAGTGAATCTGGCTTGAAAAGCAGAAGAGATTTTCTAAAGATCAGGAGCTGGCTAGCCTAGAAGAAGAGAAAAAAGCCAGAACTGACCTATTTTTCCTATCTGTTAACGTGTATGTTAAGTATAACAACCTCTTAAACAGAACATGAGTTTATTGAGTTTCAATAATTTAATTAATGTCTTTTACAAGAACAGACTTCTCATTAGCAGGAGAGACAATGATTTATTGAAGTAACACCATGCCAAAAATAGATATAAGGAAAAGGATATTCTTGCAAGGGAGCTTTTAATCAGATGTAGGGAAGAATAATGTTTTAACAAATTGCAGTGACTAACTACAGCTTATATCTACACATACACATACATCATGTATGTATTAACACAATACATGGTTATTGTACCCGAAACCAAGTCAGGAAAGCATATTCAAATTCTAGAACCCTTCCGAATAAAAGAGAAAACTGTCCTCTCCATTCAATTATAATTTTTCTTAATTAGTATTTGGTCCGTTTGCATAGATCATCACTTTTCAGGCTTACAGTTTTCTAGAATATCTCACATTGTAAAAAAGCTCTCAACATGACAGTAGAATATTAAACAAAGGTGAGTAACCCACACAGAGCATACTACGGAGATCTACTCACAGAATTAACAAAACTTATATTAATAGAACAAAAGATGGGGAGGCCACAATTGCTCTGTCAGTTCCAGACATAGTAGGATTTTGTGGTCACAATTTGCGGCAGAATTTTAGGGGCATCTTCAAAATATTAGGTGCTGAACAAATAACTTTCAATGCCACGTTGCCCTTAGATGTCTATAAGTCTTACATTAGAGGTATGGAATGAAAAACATGGAAAAAATAATCCAATTTACCAAAAAAAAAAGTAACTAGAAAGAAGAAAAGAAAAGGAATAACCTACAGATTGGACTTCTAAGTTTTGTCATACAAACTCTGCAACAGACCAGGAGAGAAAACCAGGTCTGTCAGGGGGCAGATGAAGAACAGGCAAGAGCCTTCTGTCCTCCCCATTTTGCTATCCTATGGCTCCAATTGCTTCATGGGCTTTGTCAGAACCACCTGCTCACCAATGCTGAACAGACAGAGCCTAAAAACAGATACTGTGGAATCCTATGCTAGAGATCCCTCCTGCAGATGATAACTAACCATCAGAAACTGCAAAGAACAGAAACCTCAAGATCAAGGAGGTAATTCCAGCAATGGTTCATCACTGACAAATTAAGAAAGTCTGTACTGTTACAATAAAATCTTGGTCAGATTTAAAAGAATCTGCAAGGACTTTTAAGTATTGCCAGGAGGAGATCAGCCAATGAGTCCAGTGAAATCTCTGAAGTAATTCTGAAACCAGACTAAAAAGCATCAAGGAGATCTGAGGTCACACGATGACACTAATGCTGCTTCACTACAACCTTTGCAGTAATCTTCCCTCCAAAGAGGTTACTGGCAGATGGCTAATGTTTCAGGTGACAAAGCACATCAAGAACATATGCAGATTTAAAATACACCAAAACATGTTGCCCTTGTACTATCTTTGACTGCACTGTGAAATGTGTTTAGGTGATTCTGGAAGTCCAAATCTCAAGTATGAGTTAAATATCTGAGAATATTCAAAGCAGAAAATAATGGAAATATATTATTCTGGCGCTTCTGAATGCACATTTAAATCCACGTCAGTACAATTGTTGAAAACAAATAATGTAAGTACTAATTTTAAAAATGAAATTCAGAAGTGTATTGACTGAAAACAGAATCAAATTCTGGAGAAAAAAAAGAAATCAGCATTGTCTATCTGCAGACAAATATCCCCTGAACTGCTCTTCCACCAGCTAACACAGACTCAACCCTGCATCTAGGTCATTGCTGGTATAAAAGGGACATGACTGAAATGCAAAGTCTACAGGTAATTTGAAAGATCTAAATACAAAATTTACCAATGAATAACGTGGAAGGTAAAGGGGAAAGGCAATATTAGAAAATATTTATACTGGTAAAACCCACAGTACAATGTTTGTGCTTACACTGATCAGGCCATTTGGCTCGTTGTCAAGAAGAATAACAGTCTTGAGTCAGGTGATATGCTTTATAAATTGCTACAGACTTCCAGGGCAGCGATGGAAACTAGATCAGAAAAATGTTTACAGAGACAGAAAAGCTCTGGATAAAAGCAACATTTCTCATCATGGTGGGACTTTAATTACTTGGCTACTGAAAGCAAGAGAGCCATGTATAAGTCAAGAAGTTAAACATTTTTTTGAAGACATCGCAGACCTGCCTTTTATACAGCCTGTAGAACAACTTACTTATCTGAGTGTCACATTAGACCTGACTCCAAGAATTACAAGTACGTGAAACATTAAGTCTGTGAATTGCTAGAGCTCAGGATTACAAAACCTTTAACTTTGAAATACAGGGATGAGTACTAAAAGAAATGCAAGCAATTTATTATTTTCCCTATAGAAATTTGTCTTGTGAGGAAATAGAAATAAATGGTATCTCTTCAGAATTCTGTAAAGAGAAAATGTTACTAATCAGAAGGATCAAGAAATCATTAAAATGCTGTAAGATTTTGATTGAAATTCACCCTAGCTAAGTCCTTATGGATAAAGATGAATAGAGGCTAAACCCATTCAAGCATTAAGGAGAAGTCTATTAAAAATAAGAGCAATTTGGGAAGGTGCCAGGTAAAAAATATTAGATTAGTGAAAAATACCAGAAACTATACAGCCATAAAAATTTTTAATTAACAACAAAATGTTCTTCAGGTAAATTAAACTCTCTTATGGTAGTATGAAGAATTCTGCATTCTAATCACCAGTTACCTTGGGAAATCTTCCATATGCAACAGCTGTGTGACCCAGTTTCCTGGAGTCGAGATCATAAATAGGTTTATTCTATGTAAACCTGAAGAAGATAGAATGACATCTGCAAGATGTACTAGAGAAAAAGGCTTTTACATGAACAGTGAAGGAGAGAAAATAGTGAAAACCTTGAAACTTAAACTATTCTAAATCTTTTCAAATAACTTCTGTTCTCCCAGTCAATTAAGATTCATGGTGACAATGTGCATTTTCTAGCTGCTATTGCAAATCAACATATATGAATCACAACTTAGCATCTTCTATAGCTGTCAAACTCTATTTTCTAAACCACAGAAACCATAATAAGAGCATTCATAAATTTATTGTTTTCCAGTGTTTTCAGAAATATCTGCAGATATTTCAGGACACTTTTTCTTAGTGTGTTGCCAGCACTAGTTACCTGCAGCTACTCAAATCAAACTGTCAACAGTAAAATAATATCAATCCTAAAATGTGAATTTCAACTAATCTATATGCTAAACTCTTTATCATAACGTTTTCTCTCTGTCCTATTCTAGAGGATGGCTATGACATCCATTATTGCTGATGACCATTTTTCAAAAATATATTAACTCAAAGGAAAATATTTCTGCCCCTTCTGTCCAAGCTGGTGACCTGCACACAGAACAAGTAGGAACAGCCCAAGAACCCAGGCCAGTTTTATGGGGTTGGCCAGCTGAATGTAAGCTATTTTTATTCAAGATTATTGTTTTCCTATAACACTGAAGGCAGTTCATCTGTACTTATCATCAGGACTTTAAACTTGCATGGAGCAGAACTTCAGAAAAATCTTGCCACAGAAGTTTATTTCTTTATTATAACTGATCTGCACTTTGCTCATTACTATCTGGCTTTGTTCTAAACCATAGTTCACTACTAAATTATTTTAATATTATCTTATGAGCAAAATTAACAAAGGGTCTCCAAATCTTTAAAATATGTAAAACAAACATATATACAAGCACCAAGTCTTCCACTCTATCTGATTTTATAAAATTTTTGTCTGGAAGGAACACATTTTCTCACCACATAATCAGGCAATTTCCAAACAGTTGTTTTTATTTATTTTAACTTTTAACGAAGATTTCTGTGAATTTCAGAACTACATAAGTAAGGATAACTAGCTTCAACATTTCCGAAATGTATGTTTATTTATTTAATAATATCTATTTATTAATTTTATGTAATGATATTTCTTTATTTCAACCAGGGTTTTTTATGTTTCCAATTATTATTTGTATATTTAGTTCCACTTCAGCGCATTTTGAAAGTACACATAACTTCTCTGGAGCTTAAAAAAATAGAGTAACCAAATTTGTAAATTTATGAGCAGTACCCCAATCAGCTCAATTAAAATGTAGTAATTTTACTGTCAATACAATAGTCTGTTATACTTAAAAGTGATAAGGATGGAATTGATAGCATAATCATTAAATGTTTCTAAAATCATGTTAGTTAGAGCAGGCCTTGGAAATCATGTTAGCTAGAGCAGGCCACAGGAATTGTGTTAGTTAGCGTAGGCCTTGGGAATGGGAGATGTGAATCTGTACCTGTGATTGCTTAGAAAATATTATATTGTTTTTTTAAGTCATGCAAAGCCCCACCTGCGTATCCATCTACAGAAACGCTATGGGAACAGGGGGGCTTGGAGCCATGCTTGGGTGAAAACAATCCTGGGGGGGGCCCAGGAATCATACTCGGGTAAACACAATCATGGGGGAGATTTTTCAATAGAACAATGTTAAGTTAATGATTAATATATGATTATACAACAGTCATGTAACGAAAAGGTATAAAATGTGTTCACTCCAAATCCATGTCAGAGTTGGATTTGGGTTTGTCACCCCCGACGTCCAGAGCTCTTCTCCAATAAAAGCACCGCATGTAATCATTTCATGTGATTATATGTTTCTACGCTAACAGAATGATTCTGACTATACGTTCCAAATATTCATGTTCAGGTTGACATGCTTACTATGTGTAGGGCTTTAGAATGTCTAGAAGTTCCTTCGCATTTGAAGGTAATATTTACTAAATGTATGTTTATTGACACAAAATTAATAAAACAATCAAAGATCCCTACCCGACTGTAAGCATATACAAGATCCAAACATTATTTTCACAGCAACCGTGTCAAAATTTAAACAAATTTTTTGTTCTTTTGTATTGCTTGAGTTTCTTCACTAAAAATTCAAGTATAAAATCCAATTTTCTCTTTAGCTTTAGGTGATCCAACAGCATCAGACAGGAGTTTATTTTATGACATATTTTGGATATTAAAACCTACAGTGCATCCCACAGAAAATGGAATCTGTAAGCATAATGAAATTTTCCTTACTAAAGGACTCTTAAGACAGTAAAATTATCTAAAGGATAATCATGAATTGTTCACATGTGAGATAGGCTGCTTTTTCAGTGCCTCAGAGCTGGCCTTCTGTCAGTTATCACATGCTTTTTCATGAACCACAGGTCTCATTTGTAAAAGAATTGCACAATCTCAAAATCATTCTTCATTGTTTCCATTTCATTACTTTATCTACCATCTTTTTCTTTTCCCTTTGTGATATTTGTCACATTTTCTTATCCTTTTTTGCAAGCCACATTATATCTGTAGTCTGTAGTTCCTACACAAACACAGGCTCCTTGGCTACCTTTCCCCACTGTGCTGAATTGGCACTACGGAAGGATAAGCCTTTTCTCAACAAGCGATTACTATTGAGCACAGGAGAACTGCAGCAGAGCAAGAGACCTTACTTGTCCTGAGTTTTGCAGTTTCTCAGTGTTTCTCTTTGTTGTAATACTTTCTCACACATTCTTCTGTAAACATGGCCATGGTTTCTTAACAACTATCTATGTTTTGCTAACTGTCTGTGTTGTTATCATTCCAGTATACTGGGTGGAGAAATATGATAGATAGATGCTTTGACCAATGGAATTGAGAGGTGGTCATTTCTACCTCCAATCCACGGTGATTTCTAAGAACATATAAATAAAGGTCAGAGGGTTCTGCCCTCTCTCTTTTTGCCCTCTCCATTTGCTGTCTCTGTGTGGTCTTTTATTTGGCTCTCCTTTGGGCTCCTCGGCCTAGCCGGCCTGACCCAGTGCTACACTTACTTAAATTAGAAAATTGGGGTTTGGTAGGCAAATTTGCAGGTTACTGCATCTGCAATTTTCAATTAACTATCCTTTGTTGTATTTACAAAAATTACTGAATCTCTTCAAAACCCAAACAAAAGCTCCCAAATTATGCCCCATGAGAGGATAACACCTCAAAAGATGTAAAAAGGATCAAGGGACAGTCATTAGGAAATTTTGACAATACATTTTGTTAAATCAACTCTTTCTTTCCTTCCACAAAATATCTGACTTCATATTGTGTCTTTAAGGCAAGTCCAGAAACCATAGAAAACCTCAAGACTCCATGCAGAAAAAGGGCACAAACGCATAATAAAAACGGAACTGCCAATAAACAAAAGACCAGAATACCAAGAAGATGACACCAATGTGCCCAGAAGGAAAAAGAGCAATGCATACAGCCTAAACACTAAGATAGCACATTAACACTCTCAAAATAAGTCCACTTAAAGCAGAGTACAAAACAGAAACAATTAGAAACTTATCAAACACAAAGATAGATCAGTGGAAAAGAAAGGAACAGAAGATAAATATTCAAGGAGCAAAGCAGGCAACAAGACTGAGGAATCAGGCAGCTTAACAAAGAGATATCCAAACACCAGCCAACAGAGAAGAGGCGCCACTGACTCGGTTCTCCTGCGGCAAAAAGCTGCTGCCGGTGGGATCCCGCACACCAAGCAGTGGCACAGCAGGAACCTCTCCATCAGTCTCCTCGGGGACAGGGCACCGCAGGGAGCTGGAGGGGAGGTTCCCCTCTCCTGCACTTCCCACGGCACGGGGGCACGGCGTGGGGCCCCGACACAGCCGGCAGCTGCCTTTGCAGGAGCAGCACTGCTGCTGCCAGGGCCGTGGGCCAGGCCGAGCTGGCAGCCGGCCCTTCACCCCTCACAGCTCATTGCTACTGGCATGGGATCCCCGAGCCGGGGAGCAGCCACAGCCCCGCAGAGCGCCCATGCAGAGATGGCATTAGCAGGGCACTGAGAGCTCCTACAGGCACCACAGCGCAGCCACAGCCCCACAGAGTGCCCACGCACAGAGGGCATTAGCAGAGCACCGAGAGCTGCTACTGGCACCACAGCCACAGCCCCAGAGTGCCCAGGCAGGGATGGCATCAGTAGGGCACCGAAAGCTGCTCTAGGCACCACAGCAGAGCCACAGAGCCCGGCACAGCCCCGCAGAGCCCGCCAGGGACCTCAGCCCACCAGTGATCCTGTCCTGTAGGCAGCAGTGCTGGGGCAGCAGGAGAGAAGCTGAGGTATCAGCATATTCATGATCAGCGTACTCATGAACAGGTCATCAGGAGCGAGCTATTATTAAGCCACTCACAAAAACAAATATGACAGACATAAAACAACCAAAACTCCCCATAGATGTTTTTCCCAACATTGGAAATATCATTTCCTGCACAACATCCTTAAAGATTCTCAAACAGATTTCCTAAGAAAATTGCAAGTAAATTACTGACCAAGTTTAGCATCTAATATTCTTCTCCTGAATTTCACTACTATTTATAAGGGAAACAATTTCTAAAATTTTTCCACATGCAGGATCTGTACTGCTGTCAATATCTCAGTGTCTGTGTTTCAACACAGATGTTAAGTGTAAAGCATAGCACTCTAGAAAAGCAAGGAATCTGCCTGAAGAAACTACAAATAATCTTCATTATTAAGCAAGTAGATATTACCAGAGCAGTTATCAAAGACTTTCAAGCATAAGGTGCTGGCAGAACAAAACCAACATCCACAGATCAAGGAAGGACAGAAGTATAATTAGTTCAAAGTTCTAATCTTAATTATAAATAACTAATAGGAGGCTTCATAATTGAAAGCTTCCACTCATGATAATTTTTTCATGCGCAATTTAGGGATCTGTCATTGCAGTCAGCACAGTGTTATGAAAGCACACTGGCATTGGGGTGTCCTTGTTTCACATTTACAGGGTTTACCAGCAAGAATCAGTGAGAAGCTTTCATGTCAAGAACTGAATATGTCCAAATGGAAAGGAGAATTAATTAAAACTTTTGGGGATTGTAATAATTCAATTAGTTTTCAGTTATTACTTTTACAAACATTTTAGGCAATCAGCCCATATGCAGAAATGTGCAAATATTACAAGGGAGGCATCTATATCTCACACATTTAGCGGATGACATAAAAATCAGATCACACCCTAAGTCTCCTCAAATTCACCTTTCTCATCAGTGCTGGAGCCTGATTTCTATTGTAGAATGAAAGAACATTTCTGCACCATACATACACTGAAACATTCAACTCGTACAACACTTCATATCCCATTGCTTATTATACCAAGATTTCTCATTTGGTTTTCTTTTCTGCTTACACTTACAGGTTAAGGCACAATTTAAAAAACATTTAAATATACATATCTACATGTCAGTATAACTGAAAATTGGGACTAGTACACCCCACAAAACAGCAATTTGTATGAGGTACTAGGCAGGTGTTTGCTGTTTACCTTCTGGGCACTGACAACTGAATCCATTGATGTGGGATGAGCAGGTACCTCCATTCTGGCACGGCTGCTGGAGGCAATGATCAATCTCTGACTGGCACAGCTCTCCAGTGTAACCTACAAAACAGCTCACAATATTCAGAAGATGGAGCGAAAATGAGGGTTTACCACTAAATACATTGCTTGGCCATCCAAATAGTACCATTACTTTTCTTGAATAAAATTGACCAATATAAGCAATAGAATCCAGGACAGTCTTCTACTTTCTTATAAAATGAGATTTCTAATTGAAACGTATACTTCACGGGAGAAACATTTAAAAAATAGCAGAATTCTAGAGACTACATAATTCTATTCTACCAACAGCAATATTCTGCCATTACTAGTGAATTGGCAATAGATGCTGGGTCCTCATCAGTACCTATATAACCAAAAAAATAAAGTCATTTTGGAATGGTTTTCAAATGCAACTTGAATTTCAAGTCAAGAATCTTTAGAAAAACTTTAAACAGAACTTGACACTATGAATTATTTGTCCATATGCTGAATGACTGTCATTTGCTCCTACTTCTGGGCTTCAAAAAGTGTGTTTATTTTAAGCGGGAGCTGTGAAGAACTGCTCAGCACAGTTGCAAACTCTTCCAAATAAGCTTCTATAAGTTCACAAGCTACAGATTGTGTGTACTGTACCATTTGACCGTAAGTTTGCTTTGTTCCATATGTCTGATGTCTGGAACACATCCCCAGAAAATGAACAAACTTAAAATACAATCTAATTATTCTACACTCCATACTTAAATTTCTTCAAAAATACCACACATTCCCCTTTTCTAATTTCTATTTACCTTCAAGAAAATATCTTGGATGTATGACTGAAGAAAATACTACATGCTACACACAGATACATCTTATTTTTTTAGAAGGAACCCTACAAAAAATTATAAATATCTTCCATAATGAGCATGTTTAGCCAAAGGCTGGTGTTAAAGACTAGTAAGCTTTGACTAGATGAACACTGCTATGAACAGGTACACAAGACAAAGACCCCAAGGTGAGACACAGGACATACCTGGAGAGGATTTAGCTGATGCAGGGGAAAAAAAGGAAAAAGAAGGGGGAAAAAAATCCCCAAATCAAACCAAATCAAACGGGGGGGGGTGGGGGGGAACCCCCATGGTTTTATTAGATAATACTTCCTAATGCATACATCTAATGCATAATTTTTAATCCCACAGAGGGAGAGAAAAAACAGTTTTTTGGTGAGATACACATTAAGAATCATTACACCTCTATATTGTGTGCTGATATTTAACTTTATAACATTTCCTTCTATCTGAATTTGGGAAACATGATCATATTCGCCTATAAATGTTTCTGAAACTTGCATATGGAGGAGATATTTAAGATAATTAAACTCTTACCTACAATTTTCTTTAATATTTTTCATATGCAATGAATATTTTTAAGAAATTCAAAGATAAATGAAAACAGTTAGTTTTCCTGTCTGCTTTTTATTGTGTGGACAAAAATTTTGGTGGATAAAATAATTATGGGTAGAAACATAAACCACTGAAGTTAACAATGATTAAGCCATTTGAACGATATTAGACATTCGATATTAAAAAATTTTAAGAAGAATTATTTTAAAAACCAAAAAGCTAAACCTAAGCTTATATGTGGTGGTCACAGAATGCTTCTGAAAAAAAACCAAAAGCTGATGTAAACTAAATTTTGCTCATGTGTTCTTAGTAGGTGAAGTTCCATTAGTTATGATTAATTCCCTCATGAGGTTAAGGTTCAGACGTGTGCTCTCAATGGCATTTTTCACCTGTGAAGAATCATCCACTGCCCTTATGTTGTTGCTGCATTTTCTGTCTGTATCTGAAGCTGCACAGTTCACTGCTCTGCAAAAAGATATGCACCAAATGTCAAGCAAAGCTGCATTATTCAAGGCATAATTCAAAACCTACCAGGCAGGCAGCTGCAGGTGAAATTGTTCCTGTGATGTTTCTGTGCTATATCAGTGCAGGTTGCATTGTTCTGGCAAGGTTGGCTCTGACAGGCATCAAATTCTTCACACAGGGAACCCTTATATGCATCTTCACACTCACAAAAAAATGTTGCCTAAAAACAAACAAGATATGCTTCACAATAAATTTTCCAAGATTATGTTTCCATTTAATACACTTCTGAACAAAGATGGTTTGGTTTTTCTGTTCCTAACAACAGTAGTTGCCATAAATAAATCAACTGAATGAAGTTACTCTGAAATACTAAACCTTCACCGATTCTTCCGCTCAAATTTTTACTGATATTGGGTCATTTCATCTAGACAAGGAGGCTGGGATCAGATCCACAATATCTAAATCGTTATAAATTTTTTCTTCTGTTCCAGAAATTAGATTTACAGGCTGAAATAACAGTCAGAATCAGTAATGTGCAGATTTACTGCAACAAAATCCTGCTACAAATAAGCACTCTTTATGTGACTGGCTCCCAGGGGCTCACTTCAGTGGTACTTCAGCAGTAACACCCCCTTTCAATTCTGTTAAAATATGTCTTCTTCTGAATGTATTCATTACCTTCTCCAAACTTTGCTGCGTAATAACAATCAAGACCACTACACCTGTCAAAGGTTTAAAGTACCTACAGCAGGCATGATATGGCACATTTTTGTTGGTAATAAAATAATTAAAATCAGATACAAAAAATCTTTAGGTCACTAAGATTGTCAAGGAAGTCTCGAAGAAAAGAGGCAAGGAAAGTTCTCTCATCTGTTAGTGTGCATTTAGATTACATCTGAATCTTTGTTCATTAAACACTAGATGGCAACATCACTCACTCTCATATGTTTCAAAGCTGGATCTTTAGTGCTGGAACGCAGCTGTCCCATACACAAATATTGGAATGCAAAGTGCAGAACACACATGGAACTAGAAACAAAGAGATGGGGGCTTCTATTTTTACTTGGTTTTGCTTCATATGAATAAACATCTGTTACTTAAGTAGAAAATAATCATCTTCACATAAATAAAAAACTTCACTCAGTAAACCCCAGTTTCACTCTTCCTTACAAGTACCACACTGGTAGAGTGATACAAGAATAAATATGATTCATCTTCAAAACTCAAAATGATGAGTATGTTATTTATCAGGAGTGCCAGAAGCCCTTCTGAAGTGTACAGTCTACATATGTTCTGGAATGTACCCAAGCATCTTCACAAAACAGCTCTGAATATCTCACACATCAGCAATGACAGGTTTCCAAACAAGGCTGTAGTTTAACAGAAAGGAAAGACAAGCAAAACAGAATCAAAATTATTATACTCGCATAGCACAGTAACTATCTTTAAAGATAATTCACACAAGCTGTCTACAGAGACAAAGCAGCATGGCTCTGCCTGCAGTAAAAGCTCATTATTACGATCTATGTGTTAATACATTTAAACAATGCAATAATCAGTCATTGCTTCACCTATAATGATGAAATAGGAAGTTAAAAAAGACTCAGATAATAGATATCTCTAAGAGTTTGATATAGAGATCAATTTACCATAAAGAGTAGTTAACAAAATGGGTTTTGAAAGCTGCAAAAGAAAATAATTGTAACACTTCAGCCTGAAATGTCTAATGACAGTTAACAGTTCTGAGATGCTGACAAGTTATTCTATGGAGAAGATCAGGTTATCATCACTTACCCCAACTGATACTATTTTTTTTCCTGAATAGATAACATGTACTAACATATTTGAGCAAAACTGAGTCTAGAAGCAGCTCCACACTGCCACAATGCTAGAACTGATGTCACTAAGAACTCCAAAACAATCTACTATTAATCAAGAAATCACCTGTGTATTTTACTTCATTAGGTGCAAATCTATCATATAATTTTGAATGGCAATAAAATAAATTTAAAAAATAATTTGCTATTATCCTGTATCATATTATAAATATAGTTGGAATATAGTACCTTTTTGCTATTCTAATTAAGCAGAGTAATAAATCGTTTTTCTTACTATAGCAAAGAAGCTGTTAAGATGACCAGAACAAAACTAGTATCTACTCTTTCTCTTACTGAGAAAAGACTTTCAGTATTTATTACAACTCACAGTGAGTTGCCATAATATTTGAGCAGAACATTGTTGTATGATAATTACATACTTTGTACTTAGAAGCATATTGTATTTAAGAAAATAAGTCTGTATGCAGGACAGCATACCTTCAGGTATGCATGAGGGATTTTATAATTTGCCTTTTTACAGATTGTAACCAAATGGATCTATCCCAAAGCTTCAAGCCCACACAGAAGACATGGAAACCATTGCTATTCAATTATTATTTCTCAATGGAGGCAGAAGCCAGATATTTTTGTGTAAATCTCATGAGTTCTAAGTCTAGCAATAAAATTTCATATTTACACAGTCAGCTTATCAATATTTTACATAGGAGAGCCAAAGTTATGCAACAGAGCAATCTGTGAGAGAAACAACCCCTTATGTAAGCAAAATTGTGGCACTTACAATCAATGGATGGCCCAAGCTCATTTCAAAATCTTACATGAAATCAGAAAGTCACACCAGAAAAATCTCTCCCCTTTGGGTTAACACCAAAACTTTTCCATCAACTGCTAACTGTTTTGAGGACAGCTCAACCTGGAGTAAAGCTGATACATGAATGTGAGAGTGGTATTTATACTGTGAGGATACCAAGAGCAGTGTTATACTTCTGACACGTTCCTGCTTCCCTTATGGACAAGTGGCAAGAGTGGCAGCAAAACAGATACAAAGTTCACACGAAGGAAAAGACATCACTTGGACTCAGCATCACCTCACTTCACAGAACTTCACTTGAAAGTGATGAATTTTATGCTCCTTTCAAGAAAAACAATAATTGAAAATGAAACTTTGAATTAGAACTTTGCTTTTTGCAACCACACTCTATATAAAGCATTTGGCTGAGTGGAAGTCAAGTTATATATCAGCAAGGAATGAGTAAAACTGGCCAAGACTCCCAGGTGAGACCAGAATTCCTTTGTTTATAGTTACATGCACTCTAAACATAACAGTATGTCCCTGTGCTTATATCACGACAGATTGTTAATTACATTTAAATTTTCCAATATGCAGATGTGTTCCTACATTCTTTTATATTCTACTAGACTTGAAATAAAACTATGAAGTACATAAAACCCCAAAGACAACCATTAATCTTCTTGGCACTGGAAGCAATGACTGCAGCCAGCAGAGCTCTGAGCTTGGTCATAGCATTAGGCCTTTTATGCATTCTTCTAAGAAGTTGCTTTGCATCCTGCAGGACTAGATTGTGCAAAACAGAATGAATTATGGATAAAAGCAAGCAGAAAATCACAAAGGGCGTGTTTTAAATTTAAAGAAAATTAAAGTTTATGTTCTGCAAAAAGTGTCTCGTGGGAAACAGGCACAATGGTTGTCATGTCAAGTATGTAATTTTGGCAGCTGCTTGCTCCATCGCTAGGGATCATGAAGATACTTTAGGGCACATCTTACATAATTTGAGTTGAAAAATTGCAAAGGCATTCTACTTAATGAAATATGCACCTTCTATTTTTATCTTATGCTGGACATGTGTCAGTTTCCTGCCTGAAGTTCCTTGATGCACCTAATAGGCCAAAGAGCAAGGAAAGCTCACGGATTTAAAAACGCAGTACAGACATAAAGACAGCGTGGCATTTTATTCCTCCTAGAGTAGGAGGCTAGATATAAATTACCTACATTTTGGTCACTGTATTTGATGTTCTAGCAAATTACCCCAGTGCAGCAGGCTACCTGGCACAGGTTTGATGGCATTTGAGAGGATCATGGGGAGCATTCCTCACTTGTTCAAGTTCTAGAAAATTCAGGAGCAGTTTGCAACAGCAAAAATAGAAGGAATTGCATTTCTGAAGTTAAAATTTTATTTGAAGATAGTTAAATATGTTTTATGGTCATATAAATATATTTACATTCATTTTTATATTTTATTTTATATTTAGACATATTGAGAATCCTGCTAATTCCATATCTCTGACTGCCATTAATTGATAGACACTCTTCAGGAGTGGATTTTGACATGGCTTCTGTGTCCCACATCTTCAGCCATGGGATCCTGGTCAACTACAGCCTAGTACATGTTACACCAAAAACACTGCCTTAAGAAATTTTCCTGTTATTAGATTCAGAGAAAGAATAGTGGAGAGATATGAACAGTCCTAAATTTTTCTGTTCATTTTCCAGGGAAAACAGCAGACTGCACGTGCACAAGGCGCGGCTCTTTCCTCGCTAACTGTTCTAGTTTAACATACAGAGCTTACCATGTCAAGATTACAGGTGGGAATATATGGATACTGGTTTATCTTTTTTTGAATTAAAAAATTGCTTCTCTTTCTTGCTGTGAAGCCAACTTGTCTTTCTTAAAGAAAATTTTATTTTATTTGTCATATCTTAAAAGATTAATAACATATGGATAATAATTAGAGGCCATATATGCTTTTCTCTTAATACAGAAAAGCCTTAATTCTTCTGCATAGATACAGAAAGCAATTTATTTTTCTTTTGTAACATGACATGCAACAAGAGAAATTAGAGTCATAAAATTGGACAAACAACATGAAAATATACAAAATAAGGCAATCTATCAAAGCTTGAACAAAAATGGAAAAAGACAATATTTTGATATGCTGTTATACATAGTAAACTTGAACATATTATTTAAGTCAAATTAAAAATACTGAATTTATAAAATCAAAATTATAAATACAGTAAAGCACAAAAACTAAACTGGACTAGGAAATAGGACACTGTATCTGAATGAATAATTTATTTGGATACCAGCCAGCTGGTATAGTAAAGTAGCATTTAATTCTAAATTCATCTTGCAATAATTATGTTCACACATTACCTCAAGCATTTTATAAAATTCCTTTTTGAGAAGTAAAACTGCTAATTATTCCAGATGTTAGCACTGCCATGTATGTGTAGATTATTGTGGCAATTTAATTATTGTTGTTACAATTCAAAACACCATTTTTCTATCAAACATGCTTATTGAGAATTCAAATCAGAAAATGGTAGCAGATGAACTTAAAGCGAATTCACTCAATATGCCAAGTTTTTGTGCTCACAGCAGGCTCACAGCTGTTAATATTTACTCAACAGTTACTACTGCTTTTATCTCCCAAGTGAGTATTAATAAAACCAAAGATTAACTGTGCATATTTGTGCTGTAAATGACTTTTAATCCATGAAATAAAAAATAACATGTCTAGAAGGTAACAGAGTACACAGTATCTAAATCACAAAAGCCCAGTCTGGTTTTGTGAAAGCAGAATACAGACTGCAAATTTGAGAGATTTGGTTCTTATTTTCTTATGTTGCTAGATCACACAAAATCCCCAGTGTCCAGTGGAATTGCCATAGTAATCCCTCAATGTAGTGTTATGTAAAGGACAAAGCTGTACAGGAAAATCTGCAAACAATTTACCAAAATTGCAAACTCTTCCAAATTACTCCATTCTGTTTCTTGTCATAATTATGGTCAAGTAATTCCATTGCACTGGTCAGTCTATTCTGAGTGAGCAATTATTAAGACGTGGAGAGAGAAGTACTAGGTTAAGGCAGACCTAAAACCTAGGACAAGGTTGAAAACAAATTTGAGCACATTGGTGTGGAGACAGGAGATACCAAGTGCCCACGCTGTGGTCCTCTTGTAAAGAAACTTCCTTCTAGAGGGACAGTAAGATGCAGTACAAATCCCCTTCTACCTCATTTAACAATTGTTTTTATTGCCAGGGCAGGGTGTGAATCTTTGCATCTCATATCTGTTATTTTCTTACTTCAAGTGCTTGATTTTCAGGTATAGCAGATAAATATTGTTGTTGTTTAGTAACATCCATGAGCTTTTGAAGCCGGTTGCACAGCTGCAAGGGATGCACACACCAAGGACCAAGTACAATTTGCCCTGTAATTAAATTATCATGGAATTGCCACATTACAGGAATGTCTTGATAAAGCTGACCTTACCTCCTCTGGCCTGGTGATGCACTTCCCTTTCCCTGAACATGGGAAGTTGTCTGAATGGCTTCCCACAGGCATGCAGGTGCTCACTTTCACCATCACAGTCAAGCGTAGAGCCACAATGCACTTGGTAACTGAATCATTCAAAAAACCTTTAAAAAAACAAAGTATTCTTGCTATATGACAAAATAGGCTGATACTGTTAATGCTCTGCAGCTAGACAAACAAGTAAAACTGATTTGAAATAAACTGTAAACCAAGAACAAAATTGCTCATACTCAATACATACTTCTCTGAATGCAATGCATGTAAATACAAATTAAAATACACTTTGGAGACAAACCTCAGTATATGGATTAACAAAAGGAAGGCAGGATGGTGAAACAGATCTACTTCCAGAGCTCAAACCTACTAGCATTTTTTAGGTTTCAAAATTAAATACTTTTGCCTGCTACCTTTTGAAAATTTAAAAAACATATTTCTTTAATTTCTTTAATGACAAGGAATATGAAAATTAAATTTTGTGTAAAAATATGTTTAAATGAATTCAGGTAAGTTACTTCAGAGCTAAAATGCACACAGATTCATTACGCTGGTAAAAGATGGAGAATCCCTTTGGCTCTTTTTTTAATGAAGTTTGCAAGAATATACCACTTGACAGCATTTTTTTGTGTATTTGCAATGCAAGTATTATTGAATGTTTCATCTCATCTCTCTATAAGGCGATGTAGCAGGGAGAGATGAACTAAACATGGAAATAGGAACACTGGACAAGGAAGAGGAAGATTCGTGAATCTCAGGCTAGCACCTCTAATGGTGTGGAATGAAAAATATTGTTGGTTGGTAACTATTAACTAACACTGGAGCATAATACCATCACTATCACACATATTCCTAACAGATTTATCTGAAAAATAAAAAGAGCACAGCAGGAAAGGTAAAATGGGGCCCATACACAGCCCATGACATATGGGATAAAGTCAGAGTTCATGTCAAGATACACAGCCCCTGTTCCTGAGCTTCACTGATGCTTGAACTGTCTTGCTCCAGCACACTGCTAAAACTCCTGGGCCACAGCCCTTCTATATGTGCCATCAGTTAATTGTTTTGTTTGGGGAGAATAAATTTGCACTGAAACGAAAATGGGGGTTTGGTATAGTGTATATACTGTATGCAGAATTTATGCATAAAAAACCTCCAAAGATCCTTCCATAGACTGTCAAACTTTGACTTCACTATCTTTAATGTAGGCAGACTCTAAAGGGTCTAAAACTGTAGAACAGAGTAAAACATTGCGGGCAGAGAACCATTGCATGATTCTCCTTTAGAAAATACAGAGAGAATTTCAGCAAAGTTAAGCAAAAATGAATGGGTTTTCTAAAACCAAATATCCTTAATTTTAAAAAGAACAACACTAAATAGACGCAGTGTATGACAGAATGTTTTTTCTTAGATTTTCCACTTCAAATTGCAAAATCCATTTACAGCCTAAACCTCTAAGGAGCTTCAAAGATGCAGTCCAGCTTCTTGCATTATAGACTGGAGATAGCACAACATTTAGTCAAGAGAAGAAAAAAACAGTAGAACAAAATATTTTTAATGAATAGGAGCAAACAAAAGTTTCATGAAACACTCAGAACTTCAAGTGAATTCTCTTTCAGAACAGCTACTAAGAATTACTTACATTTTGCATATGGAAGTGTCAAGCATGACTAATTCTACAAATTCCACAGAAAATCATATGGAAGACTTCCATTCTTTGTTCTTCATTTTAGATTTCACATTTTAATATGCTGCATTCCTTCAGCTGTAGTTTTCTATGATCCCTAAACCCCACCTTCAAAGAGGAAAGTCTCATGTCCAACATAGATGTCATTGGCTTGAGTATAGCCTCTACAAGTTAGCAGAATATTCTAAAGGATTAGATTTAAAGAAAAAAATGTATTGGATATAGTTCCAAATGTCTAATGGTCTGTTTTGGCTAGTGAAGATTATTGTAATCTGATGACCTCTTCAAAGCAAGCCAATTTATTCTGGCCTCAATACATACCCCATTTTTACCCATCTGTTCAAAGATGCAGCCAGAATTTTTCTTTAACAATTGAATGCAATTGTCACGGGCAGTCAAGCAATTATATGTGAACGTTTGGAAGAATGTGATATTTAGAAAATGTCTTTGGATTCACATTTCCTTGTCTGAAGCAGATTGTTACATATTCTTCAGGACAGTTCCCTAAAGAAATATTAAATCAACCTTCTTTGTACTTTGAATCTTGTTACTATTTTGGTATCAAAGGCCCTTAGGCAAATCACTGAAAAAATCATTATTCTCTCTGGAGTGCCACACTTTTTCCTACAATTTCTAATTATATCACCTAATTTGTAAATACTAGAAAAATACAAACAAGAAGATTTATTTTCACTTAATAAAAGTTGCATGCAACTTTCTTAGATCTCTAGGTTTTAAGGCTAAAAGAAGCTTGTCTGACCATCTAAATATAACACTCTGCTTAACTCAGGTCACAGCACTTCAATTAATTCTTTCCCCTATTCCCATAACAGCAACTGAACTAGAGTGAGTTTTAAGTTCTATTTTTAACATCTAGATAGGAGAATAATGTCAGAACCATACTTACAGCTACCTTCATCTCAGGTCTGGAGAAAAATATTACAGCAATTTACACCAAAAGGTAATTCTGTTCAGCTCAACCTTGCTGGTTTTCTAAAGCCAGTTAAAACATAATTGCATCAAGGCATTTTTAGCTGCAGAATTCAGGGTTGAGTTATTTACAGTAATATTACGGAAACAATTCTCAAGCCTAATAAATCACAATGTGGTGTGAGTAGTCGTTTAGATTGCAGAGGAGGCATTTTCAAGCTTTCTGCACACACATTTGATAGTCTGGGAAATGCCTGCACAATTTCCTTGGCAGAATGCATAGTAAAATGCTCTACAGCTCATTCCACCCTGATAGTTCCACACACTCACATCTGGGAGCACAAAGTATGGATGCTCCTGTTTCACTCCCATCAAGTTAAGAATGAAAAATAAGGTATAAAGGCAGACTAAAAGATGACAGGCATCATCATTATATCCAGATACTTTCAGAAGATCATACCATGCCATTCAGATTACCACTAGTCAAACATTAATTGAGTGTATGCTTTCTAGGCTACACAAACTGGTTTGCTTCCTTCACAAGCCCCATTTCTGAGCTGTACCTTCCTTCTAAGCACAGCAGTCTGTGGTCAGCGAGCTGGTCCACAGTGGACAGCTGAAAAAGGGAAGACTGAAGCTAATAGACCACCAAGAACATTATCATACCGCACATAATGTTAACGAAAGGCAGAACACTTCACTATAAATCATTCACTAACCCTTGGTATGCATCCAACATGCTCTGACACACACCAACGCCTTTTGCATTTGGCTCAAATGTATTTCTCTGTATTCTACACAGTGAATACATGTATTCCAAAGATATTCACCTTTGCTTGAAACAATAGATTATCCTTTTAGTTCCAGTTCACAGAACTGTACATTTTTGAGTTCACCTAAAGGTTTCTTGGATGAGTGAGAATGACTGCCAAGGAGATTGGGCACTCATTCACAACAAGGTATCAGTCCTCAAGTTTTCAACGTATTTTTAGCCTGGTTTCCCAAGGAAATGAGACAGCAGTGGGATGTCTATCAGTTTCCATCTGTTCTCTTTTTCTCTCTCAACACTTTCCCACACCAAAAGCTTTTGGGGTCAGTAGCCAACTTCAACATTTTGCAAAGCAGCGAAATTCTCAAAGACTAAGTGCCTACAGCTTCCCTGCACAGTAAGCAGCCCTGGCACTGTGGGCATTCGTAAGTCAAGATGGTAGGAAAACTAAAAAGGGCCCCAGAATAAGGTGATGTAAATTCTCCACCCCATTCCCCTTGTACAGTACGGTCAGCTATTCATTATTTGGAAGATGGAAAACTGAGATATAGTTAAATGGAAGAAAAACAGATAGTATCAGTCCTTCAGGATCAAAGCAGCAGTATTTGGTGTGCCTGCACCAGACCTTCAGTTCTTGTCATGCAGTAACACTGTGAAGCTATGATACTTCCAGATCAGATTTCAGCTTCTAGAAACAACACTGCTGTTACCAGAGCATAATGAGCACCGTTTATAAGCCTTTATGGTCCAGGACAGAAGCTATGAAAGCATCTCTGATAGTTCATCCACAGATGATGGAAAGTCATAGAATTAACCTAAAGTGTAAAAGAGTCAAGAAGAATTTTCTGTTTGACCACATCTCTCCCACCACAAGAGAAACGTTATCAAGCAAGCTAAACAAGCATGGTCAATATGCTCAATCCCTTCTTTTGTGGCCATTGAACTTTGCAGACATAAGAATACTTCAAAGAAAGGAAGCAAGGAAAGAAAGAACTATATTTTGATTATAGTACCCACCAGGGAAAAAAAAGGAAAAAAGAAAAAGGGATACCTGAATTCTAGTACTTCCTCCTAAATTTTATCCAAAGATTATTTTATGGCCATGTATCACGTGATATAGCTAACATTCAATATCATGAAAATTACTATCTATACTACTCATCACCATGCTTCGGTGCCTTTTTGGATATAAGCATGAAGTTGTAAATTTCCTTTAACTATACGAACAAATTTCCCTCTGTTATGGCACTGCATATCACAATCTCAAAAAGTTTTTTGTTGTGGTGTGCTACGACCAGGTTTTGGTTTCTCCCATGGTCAAGCACTGCCATCCCCTCCCTTTCCTCCCCCGGTATTTGGTTTCGCCCCCTGGAAGGTGCTGTACTCCCCCAGTCCGCTGCTAGCCGCCAAATTCAAACCCCACGCCCCTACACCGTAGGATGTTTTGTATCATTCCCCGCCCACTCACGAAAGTATATATGTTACTGTAAAGCACTGTGTCATGCTTCCCGGCACGAACCCGGTGCCCGAATAAACCACGCTGGGAAGCGACTCCACCTCGTCTCTCCTTCCTCGGCGTGCCTGCACCACCAGTGGGTTAGGCGAACCCCGCACCCCGGAGCAGCCTGGCCAGCCCCTGAAACCGCGGGCAGGTGCCCGATATTTTAGCCGGCGGTACTGCGGCAGTTTTTCATCTAACAAATCTAAGCAAGCTCAATCCTTCTTCACAGAAGTCATGTTAACTCATTTTAGAGACCTAACAAACAAAAAAGCATAAGAAGATGTTCTCATGATGCACTTTATTCTGAAAATTCACCTTTACATGTTGAAGTGTTAAAGGCCTGCTTTTGATTTACAAATGGACAAACATTTATCACCTTTTCCATGACTCTGATACTCAGGGTCATTAAGGCCTACCAATACCCTCAGGATCCTGACACCAATCATGTTCTACAGATTATAAAAAAAGGGTCAGGAATCCCTTCCTACTTTGCCTCAGGATGATTACCACACATAAGAAAACAAGAAGTAAGAAACAGGTAATCAATGCCATTTGCAATCTTTGATGCAGTACATCAGTGCCATCAGCACCATACAGAACATGTGAGATCACTGTCTAATGATGCTGCTAGGCAACATATCATCTGGGGATACAAAAATACAGCTGCAATAACAAAATTGCTATTTTGTCTACAAATAGCATTATTTATAGGTGGCACAACTCTCCCAAATTCTATGCAGATCAGCGTACTTACTGTGCTTTATTCACAGAAGCCTTGGTCAGATACTGCTTTTGAAAGTATATATAGATTTTAATGAGAATCAGTTCAAGAACTGTTTAAAATATTTTAGTTTTCAAAAACTCACGTGAAACAGCAATTTAAAGAATTTTTCCTAGGAAGTGACCGAAAACCTTCTCAATGCATTCACTGTCTTCTCCAAATACTTTTCAGTCACAATCAGTTTTTAGATAGATATGCTTCTTCCTTTGCTACCAAAACAGCCTGGGCTCCTAAAATCAAACACACTTTCTTCTCAGGCATAATCATGTAAAGGTAAGAGTGCTGCTGCTCAAGTTACATCCTCAATAACAATACTACAGTTCTACCAGAGGTAGACTGACAATGATAGTGTTACACTGGTGTAAGAGAAAGCAAAATTTGGGCAGTAGAAAATGATTACCAAAACTTTGGGAAGAAACAGGACACAGCTTGACTTTCAAGCTGGAGCTCAGTTTTGCAGGACTGGCAGTTAAAATATATTTATGAACTGAGCAAACCAGTTGAATTCACTTAGCATAGAAAAATTCCATATTCCATTACATTTTCTCTATAACAAATGTCAATTTCTGAATTTCACTGTTACTTAAACAATGATGCAACTTAATAGCTTGACTGGACCAAACCCCATGACAGAACTATGAAACAGTCAGCTAGCAGGAGTACACTTACTCTTACAAAGCCACTTGCATACAGCTTATTAAGGAGCTGTGGCAGTAGCTTAAAGTGTGACCTTCTCCCACAGCTTCAAGGACTCTGCTTACGGTCCAAAGTAATGGTGAAAGTTCAGCAAAGAGTGGCAAGACTATTCTACCAAAAGATTTCCTGCATCACAATTTCCCAACATATCTTTATTTGTCAGCATTTCAGCCATGTTGCCAAGCTGGCAGAGAACTATTTTGGGCCCAAATGTAGACCACCAGAATCTCTGATTCCACACTTTGCAAATGCAGTTAAGTGTGGTGGAATACAAATGACATAGCTGGGACTGCTCTAAAGGGGAGCTGCGGAAATAGGATGGCAAGGTAGGCTGGAATATATCTGTACTGACTGCTTCAACTTAGAGGCTCTGTGAGTGGCTACCCTACTATTAAATACATGTTACAGTATGTTACAGTACTAGCTGAAGATCTCAAAGCATTTTACAATTATTAAAATGTGTCTCATAGTGGTACACTGCATAATGTACCAGTTATGTATTGGTACCCATATTCCACAGATCAGGTTAAGTAGTCTGTCCAAGATGTCATCATGCAAACAACCACATGATCAACTTAAAATAAATATCTTGATTGTGAATTGGTCACAGAAGTCATATTTGAAGAAAGAGGAATCTTAAAGGAACAAATGAAAGGTATTTCACCAAAAACTACACATTTGAGCAGCTGAATCTCCAGAAACAGACCCTCTGTTACTTGCTAGAAATAGCAGTGAATAAAAATTAATTTTTAATAATTTGCTGATTAATTAAAGATTACTCTAAAGAGTAAAAATTATTTTAATGCTAGCTTAAAACAATACAATGCATGAAAATAGTAACTAGTCTGATGTTTACATCTACTTATATGTGAGATGAAGTACATACAACTTGATCATAAAGGACAGGATATTTATTTTATCATACTTATAAAGATACCTTTTCTTATATAGGCCAACAACATTCTTCAGAATGGTTTGGATTTCAGCTCAATGCTTCATTTTTTTGCCTTACAAGGCCATTTTTAAAAACAAATCACTGAAATTAACACTTCACTGCGCTTCTCGCTGTTCTCACTTTGCTGCTGCTGCTATTGTTTACCAAAAGGCCATTTTCTGCAAGGTTAGCTCTTGTGCCCAGAACCCCAGGGAAATGTTCAGTTGAGCACAATGCTCAAATCTGCGGACAATAGGGCCCTTCCAGGCAAATTACACACTTAAAAATGAGAATCACCCTAACTGGAGCAGTTGTCACCAACCCCTGCCAGCAAGGCCGCTTTCACAAAAGGACCAGAATAGCCACGCACACGAAAAGAGGTTTTGCACAGCAGCTGGGCACAGGCATGGCCTGAACACTCAGAGCACAGCAGGAGCAGAGCACAGAGATTTAATTTGGTCCAGAGTGAAAGAGGGTTAAGTCAAATGACTGCACATATGCCATGGACTGGGAACTCACACAGATGCTCAGCTGACACACAGCAACTTGTTAAAGCCAAAGTAACTTGATTACATGGCTTTCCGTGAATTCAATTCACACATCTCCTATTATGAAATAAAATTGTCCTATTTAATTTTTTGCTTAAGTGAAAACAATTTCAAGATGCAATAAACTGCTTTCTTTAGACAGAAATGTGTGCATGTTTTAGAGACCTGTAACAACACAAAACACATCTCAAATCCCCAGCTACAATTTGCCTCCTAATCTGAACTCCTATTGCCAGATAAAAAGAGTTAGAAAAGACCAACTTGTTTCAAAATATCCCTCTAGATTATTTATTTTTCACATAGCATTTTTAACACTTTCATTTTGCCTACTCAAAATAGCTGCAGTCCTATTGGTGGTGACTACTCTTTAATGTATGATGAGGTCTTGCAGGGAGACTCGTTAAATAACCAAAGAACAACAGAAGAGTAAATAACTGCTCAGGGCAGAGTTAGAAAAGAAAATACTTTGTTGCATTTGAAAGGCAGGACAGCATTTTGGCTTGGAAAATATTATCCTTCCTGACACGGAACTATATGGCTCCCACACTTATTAAAAAGCAGCATCTATCTTGTGCTTAAGAAGCCAAGCATTCATTTTCCTTTTTAAGCCAAACCTCAAAAAGTTTCATGGAATTCAGGCACGCTGCTTTAGAAGTGTTGGCATTTGAATGGCATCAGTACTCTTCATCTCACCACAAAGATGCTAGAGCACCTATTTTCAAGTGAGTTTGTACAGCTACCAATTTTATTTAAGGAAATATTTTTTAAATACTTGCTAAGTATAGTTTAAAGCAGCTAATTATATTGTATTGATCTAAAAGGGTGGGCATCTTGGAGAAAACCAGATGACATGCCAAGAAATGTCAACTGACAAGTCTATGTCAGTTTTTGTTTGCTCTGATGAAAATAAGCATTATAATTTAAAGATTGTGCTGGAGGATTTATTTTCTCTTCAGATAAAAATATTAATTCATATTAAATGTTAAACCTTGTACCTTATTATCTGCAAGGTCTTATCTGAGAAATAGAAATTCTGCTTATAAATGTCTTCCCTTGATTTTATAAGCAGACAATAAGCTAAAAAGCTAATGTAGCAATATCTCATGAAAGCTGCTTTTTAAGCAGCATCTTTACTTTCCTTTTAAGCAGCTCCTTAAGCAGCCTCATGGAAGTGCTACATAAAGCAAAAAGTCTAAAAGCAAGTAGTTTCAAGCCATTTACAAGCATTTTTTTACAATTATAGATATACAAACTTTTCTATCATATTACCTATGGGGAAATGGAGGCAAAATACTAATGCCCAACTGTTTGTTTTACTATTTTTCTGAAAGAACTCCCATCATTACTGCTTCAGCTCTGAGCACAGAGAGGCAGAAAAGCAATTTTCCCCACATTTTATCATGAAAGTTGATGAGAAGCAGATTTATTTTTCCAACAGAAATAATATCCTAACAGCCATGATAAAGACCAGAAAACATAATTTCATTTTTAATGTTGCTAGGAGAAAGAAAGGAAATAGGCTGCATGCACATAGAGTCGGCACTGCCTGCTCCACCTTCTACATTATGCCCAAAACCTCCAAATAAACACTTCTTAAAACTAAGTTATAATCATACAATAATCATACAATATGCAGTTTTGTATTGGGATGAAAAGGCAAACGGCATGAAGCTGTGTCAGGGGAGGTGTAGGCTGGATATTAGGAAAAGGTTTTTCACCAAGAGTGTGACCGGGCACTGAACAGGTTCCCCAGGGCAGTGGTCACAGCACCAAGGCTGACAGAGCTCAAGAAGCGTTTGGACAAAGCTCTTAGGCACAGGGTGGGATTGTTGGGGTGTCCTGTGCAGGGCCAGGAGTTGGACTCGATGATTCTGATGGGTCCCTTCCAGCTCAGGATATTCTGTGGTTCTGTGAATCTCCAAATTCACTAAAAAGAAGCTATGGCTGTTTTGTGTCCTAGCTGTTAAGTGGACTGTTAAATATGATCTGCTATCTGTGCAGCCACACAGGTGTACCTACAGCAGTTTTCCAAGCAGACTGGAAACTGTGTGAAATTAGACCTGCCTGACTTCAAGTCTGCCAGCCACAGGTGTCTCTTTGGATTCACCTGAAGCATGGAACTGTTGCCTTAGTAAACAGGTATATTCATTTAGCAGCTGGTAAATTGACTGATATGTACAGAAACAGATGGTGTACAATCACTGTAAAACTTCTAAAATGTGAGCATTAAAACCAATAATTTTAATGCTTTTATTATACATTGGGTTTGGTTTCTTCAGTGTTTTGACAGCAGCCTGTGTTCTCAAAATGAATGTTCTAGTTGTCAGTTAAGAATGTGATAGCATGCTTGAATAAAAGAGGTGAATGCAACTAACCATAAAGGATTTTTGTGGGAGATGTCATACAAGCTGAGAATGTCCTTCAAAGCCCTTTTTTATTTTTTAAAGAAAAATGTTAATGCATCATTTTTCTTAAGACAGCTATTATTTAATCAATTCAGTATATCTGCATTTGCAACAATCTTGTATAGAAAAATATATACACTTCCAAAATCCAGTATATAATTCCCTGAAATAGAGAAGTGTACAATGCTGGGCAGATTAGATTCCCCCCAAAACACGTAACAAGCAGCACTTTCAACTCACCCCAGAGATCCTTGGCTGTAACCTATCAGCATTCATGAGAACTTCTGAAAGACTCTTGCACAAACTGCTGGTGCATCAGGGAACTCTTATCTCATTTTTTCAGACTTGTAAAATGTATTTCATTTGATTTTAATTTTTCAAGGTATATTGCAATGAAGAATAGGTGTGTGACTCTAACAACAACGTTTTGCAATTAACTCATTTTCAAATGTTTTAGTACCATTACTGCTAGCATGAATATATGAAGATCCAGAAATAAAACAAATAATGATAAGACATTTTATAAATATCATAAATAGTTTATGCAGACATCACTCATTAAGTTTAAAGAACATTGGGACAAAGTAGGAATCTATAAGTCTAATTAATGGAAAGTCTGCCTTTTACTTCAGTAATGTTTTAAATGTTGAACCCTTAATTGCCATTTCTTATTTAAAGACACTGTTAAATCCCTCCTGCTTCCCTTTCTCTCCGTCTCTTTGGCCAATCTTGATGCCCACCCATAGCGCTCCACAGAATAGATATTTTTCTGCAGAGATAGTAAAAACATTTCCTGTTCAGAAATGCCCTCAATGAAATACCTTTTTTTTAAAATCTTGGCTTCAAAAGAAACACTGTTGTTGCAAACCATGAGTGGAGATGAACAAGCTCACCTGCCTTGTACCACAGATCAACCACCTCATGACCATCTCTGTCTAGCAGCGACTTGGCATTAAGAGCCACCAGCACCTTGGCATGTGGCCATGTGCTTCATCCTTCTCCCAACACACACAACTCACTTTCTCCCTTCAAAGCCTGAACCATAGTCGGGTTTGGAAAATTGGCTAATAAATACATTTTCTAATAAAACATAACAAATTATTTTAGAAGACTGGCACATGTGTAGTAGCAAATCTTACAGACGAACTCTTTAAAAATACCCTGAGCAAAGCACAGAAGGAATGTGTTAGAGAAGGTACAGGGCCAGGTTCTGCTGGCTATGGCCAGGTAAATGCCGTAACCAAAGCACAGAATCACTGCACAATCACAGCACCACGACTCTCCCTGCACTGAAGGGACTCTTTGCAGATGCAGCAGCCATTTTACAAACCCCATTAGAGAATACAGACTGCACTTTGGGGTGAGTTGTGCTATGCTCCCCCTTCATTCTCACACAATGCTGGTGCTGCCTCTGGGGTGAACAGCTCTGTGCTGACAGGGTCTATTTTTAGATCTCAGAAACAGCGTTCTTCCCAACCTCCAGACACTGTGCCTCGAACCACATGATCAGCAAATCAGCACATTACTGCTGACTTCTGAGTCTTTTCAATCCTGTCTAAACAACTTTAAACTTGTGTCACCACAAGGTAACACAAAACAAATAATATTTCCCTAAATGCTTTCTCTTTGACATAAATAACTTATTCAGAAAGATTTGCAAGAGGCAATTAAAGTACCTTGCTGAGTAACAAAACTTGGATGGAATATGGTGAGCAATGACTCAAAAAGGATCAAAAAGAGACACACACACATAAAAAGTCAAACCAAAAAAAAAACCACTCAGATCTTCCTCAGTTTTCTTTTATAGTTCTAATTAGAAATTTTTTACAAGATAAAAAAAATGCCCTTGTACAAAATCCACCAATTAAGAGAAAAAAACCTTTAAAATCTCATTTGACTAAACAGAAAAGGAGTGGGGGAAGGAGAAGGAAATTATATAAAGTAAATGTATCAACTGACATGGTCCACTTACTGTGTTACTCTGCTTACTGCAGCCTACAGCATCTTGAAGCCTCCTCATATCATTCTAACTTAAATATCAATAAAAGCACTGGCAATATTATTGCTTCTTTATATAAAATCACCCACTTTAACTTACTGTACCTTAGAATAAGCTTGTCATGTATATCAAGAAACATGGAAATTTGTCTATAAGAAAAACTTTATTCAAGAGACTTATTGAAAGCTAAATGATTAAAAACTTGTGAGGCACGTCAAATTGACAGATCTCTTCCATACATCTGGATTAAATCTGAAGTAAAGATCAAATTATTTTTCTATAAGCCTTGGTAGAATTACAGATTTCAGTTGAGTCAAGATAAAATTCATTTTCACACCAAATAACTGAGTTACTTTTTAAGTTTTACACCCAAGACTTATATTTCATTGGACAAAACTGATGATGGGAAGTAAGCAGAATATTTCCATACAACTGAAAAGGAAATTCAGAGGCTCTTTCTTAAGCTAAAGAATTCATGCCTTAGTTTCAGCAGCTGGAAAATTTTACAAATAATTTCACTATCAGGAAATTAAGAGGAAAGACTAAAGAAATTATCAAAAACCACATGGAAGTAAACTAGGAGGTCTCAGAAGACTTCTAGTGCATGAAATAAGCCGTTTTCAAAAACACAGCCATATCTTATATTCATCAAAGAAAAGGTACATTTTCACTCCATGTTACCCAGTACACAATAAAAAACTCAAAGTAAGAATCCCAGTGACAGAACGGCAGCTGTAGAGATGAGTAGGACAAGACAAACTATGACAGAGTAACACAATACATGGTTTAGTTATCCAAATGAATGGCCTGTGCTGTACAGTCAAGTGCAGGCTCCACAGAGCAACTTGAACCCTCTGCTCAGGAGCTCAGACCAAGCTGTGCTTTCAGGCATTTTCACCACTGCATAGAAGTTACCAATTATCCTGTCTTCAGGATACTTTCATCATGCATTAACTACCACAAAGCAAATGCAAAAATTTATTCCTGAGACTTGGGAGGATAGCTTTAACTCTGATAAATTCAATGCAAAACTAGGTTAAAAGGGGGAAAAATGCCTAAGTCTCTTCAAAGGAATAATAATATTAAAAAGAGGAACTGGAAAATTATTAAACATCACTAAAAGAAACCACTGATGATAAGAATAAAATTATTCTACTAACGACCTTCAAGCAGTATCTTTGGAAAGTGATAGCTCAAATAGGAGAGAACAAGGTACTACTTCTGCATTTGGGGATTTTCTGTATTAGCTACACACTTGGAATTTTTCCCAGTGTTTCTATATCAGAATGCTTTTAATTTTACATTTATGCATGGTAAGTTTTCAAATAACAATTATGGCAGCTTAAAAAATATGCAGCATTTCAAGCAGATAACAATAAGTGCTGTTATTACAATGACTTTGGTTTCATATCACTGGTATAATAAAACATCTGCCCAGAAATCTCAATTTAATTAAGTCTACTGTGTCTATGCATAAAAATGGCATTAAATCTGTATTATTTCCCATACCCTTAAAAATAACATATCAGCCTATTTTCGTGATACTCCTTCCACAAAGATGCTTAACACTTAATTGCTGAGTGAAAAAAATAGTGTATTTCTAAGGTTCCATATTCACAGAGACAACACTAGAAGATTAAAAAAGTAGTGCAATTAAACACTGTTAAAATATAATAGGAAATCTGATCTTCTAATATATTTTTTCAATTTTCCTGTGTACAGCCTTAAGCTTCTTTACAAAGCATCCCATGACACAATACCTGAAAAAGAAACACCTCAAGCATTCAATTATATACTGCAGCATTTACCAAAAGCTTATTAAAATAGAACATATAAAATAACATGCATCATCTCAAGGTATCAGGCAAAAATGACTGTGTAGATTTTAAAATGAATGCTGCCAACTGTGTAAGAATTTAGTGTAGCTCTTGTCTGGTTTGAATGAACCAATGGCTGAAACATGATCCTAATATTCCATCAGCATCTTTCAGCACTTAAAGGAATTAGTCCACTGTTTTTCTAAAAGCTGAGTAAACCATCAGCTGTCACCTAGAGGTGATGGACAGAAAGTCAGCATGTTACTCACCAATAAAGTAGTTGTTTCCTAATGCGAGCATTTCTTCAGAAAGCACAAGTCCACCCAGTGCCTGGAGAAGGGTGACGCTTCTGCCATCAATAAGTGAACACTGTTTAAATCCAGTGCTTGTGACCTTCCACAGCAGGATGAGAGAAGCAGTAGAATCTTGCCTTATTCTAAGAAAAGAAATAATGAGAATATTTACACTGAGGGAAATTGGCGATACTAGGAAATACAGCACTGCAGAACTGAAGCTTGACAAAGATGGGAAACTTAAATCTAGCAAGTATAGAATCAGGAAAAATCCAGAATATTTTTAGCATGTCCACAAAATTTAAAAATGCATCAATTGTAAGGTTTGCATAATAGTTTATGTAATAGCAGATTAAATCATACAGAGTCTCAGTTTCCGATACTTGAAGGTCACCATCTTAATGTCCAAGAAGAGGTTTAGGTAAATACCACATAATAGTAAAGGATCCTTATTCAGTCTTTGCATTTATGCTTTTTTGAGTAGCACCTCCATCCTACATCTACAGTGCCATTATTTGCTGAAGCACATCCAGCCTTGTTGTTTACTGAAGAACAGTCAATGTTCGCTCAATACCAGGAGACAGATACTGGTAGAAATCCTCATTTGTTTGACACACCAGATCGAAGACTCAGGACAGTTTATTCTTGTAAATCAAATGAGTCATGTAATGCTCCCAAGGTCACTGAGCCCATGGTGCCTTCCTGAATATTGACAGATTGGATAGAGAGTCTGCCAGAGCATGCACACTGTCAGCTGCATGTGGAGCACTGCACACCATGCCAGTCTTTGTCCTCGCAGGGCACTTATTTTCTGCTCACTTCCATAAAGAAACAATAAAAATCTATAATGTTTCTGGCAAGGTCCCAAATATTTGCATTAATTTCCATTGAAGGAATCCCAAATGAGTTTGAACAATCCTCCAAAAATTCAAACACAACTGCATCCAACTGCTAAAAACTGATAATTCTCTCCTGCTGAAAACAGACCTCCAAATACCTGGAGATGAAGCTCTGTTCCATAATCTCCTGCACTGAAATTGTTTCAATGCTGCTAAAAGACACAAGGCACTTTATCCCTGGTCACTTGTTATTTGACTTTAAAACAAGAAAAGCAAAGTTATGTAATCATGTGTGACGGAAGTTGAAAAAAATATTGCAACTAGGCATCATAGGAAGCAAATTTTTTACAGTATTTTGCATGCTTGTTAAGAACAATCCCAACTGCTACTCCAAAAGCTGACAGGCTCACTTTTAGAACAGGATGGCAACTAGTTTCACCGTTTAGGTCTCATCTGACAATCAAAACAAAATCAACTTCTTAAATTAAAATTATTTTCCTTTCACAGATAGTCATTGAACCAGATATGTTACTTGGGGCTTTAAGATAGTAAATAAAATGAAATAAAAATAGATCTTGACTTGCATTATCTACCCAGATATAAAACACTACGAAATATATACATTGTAAAAATGATCAAAACTGACTGTGCACTCTGCAACCTCCTTTAAAAGAGGGTTTCTCCATCAAGGCTCTTAAATAGAGCTTTAGAATCTACAAATGCCGGCCTTTTCCTGATTCCAAGAATAGACACTTGTTTGCTTTGAGATCCCAGCCAGCCAGGGCATCCACACACCCTGATCTCTTCCTGACTTAGGCTCAAGGCTCATGAATGAGCACAATTCAAAGCCCTGTGGGAAGAGTGGGACGGCCCCCACGTTTAACAGTTACTGCTCCAAACTGTCTGCAGCTTGTCTGCTTGCAGCACTTTGTTTTTTCCTGTGAGCATGGCCTTTTTTAACAGAAACATGGGATTCTGAAAGATAATATGACAGTATGAGAAAAGCAGGCTATTTTGGGAAAATGCAAGTCTAAAATTGCAGCAAAGCTGTGAGCCAGAGAACTACATTGGCAGATTTTTTAAAAAGAAAATTTCCAATAAGAAAATGCCTCATCCCAGCTGACAGAATCAGATCTTTCTAGGAAGTCAGGTTCTGTTAATTAAATGTAACAAAGCAAGTATTTGATCCAAAAAGCATGAATTCGAAAAGTGAATAACAGAATAAATTCCAATTTTTGAGAAATGCGTTTTTAGGACGTACAAAGATTTCACAGCTGATGATGTTACCCAAAGCAATAACCCAGAAATCAAATGAAAGGGCACAAAATACATGCATTTACATAGTCAACAATAACACTATCAGCAAATTCATCTTGAGATTAAAGGGGGAAAAAGTGTTCACTGCATGAAATAGAAAGGAAATGTCGTATCTTCTCCAAACTCATACCTTCAACACATCTGCCCTAATTTCTAATGCCTTATGATAGCCCAGAGACAGTTTACATGCTTACATCTTCTAAAACATTAAAAATGTGGGAGAAATTATGCTAAGCAAAGCACTGTTACGGCTCTGCTACATGTTTGAAGTCTGTCTGAATTCTCTCATAGTCTTTTAGTCATTTGACAAATCTGCCTATCTGAAAAACTGTTGTCTAAAATATTCAGTCAAATGAAAATAAAAGTGCTTTTATATTTCATCACATATAAAGAATATTCTCACTTTATTGATGTATTCTGTGGAACTTCAAAGGAGATAAGCCGGCCTCCAGCAGAAGTATTGGAACTAGCATTTCCACAAGCCACATCTGGGGTTATCTGAAAATAATAATAGCTTTATTTAACAATAAACCATAAAAGCTGACCAAAGAAAACATGAAAGATTTTTTTTTTACAAATGACACTAATTGTGCAGCAATCATCTTCTAAAAATCCTCAGGAACATCCACTGAAACATTTATGCTGCCACAAAGGTGCTGAAAATTCACATAACCATCCTTTCAGGGTTTTGTTTTAACAAAAAATTCCTGCACAGATGTGAGAACTTCTAAGGTGTTTTCCTTTAAAAGTGAACATATTTAAAGAATAATGAATAGGCTTCTGGTCTTTTAGAATAATTAATAAATCTCTTAACATTTGCCACATCTAAGAAGTAGTGCATCATTAATTTATGCAGTCCTGAAGGATTTATAGTAATAAATACAGATATTGCTCTTCTACTATATTGAAATATGATTTTTTCCCAACACAGGTTTCCTTTAAAAAACACTCTCCCGCTTGCCCATTACTGTTCTTTCCAAGTAAAAGGTGCTTGGACAAACAGTGCTTTCAGATGGAAAAGAAATGATGATCACAGTGAGAGCAAAAGGATGCATTTGCTAAACCTAGTGATGCCTACCAGGCACAGAAATCAGTTTACTACATTAACTAGATCAAGACCCCACACAGGGTGTCATTCAGCAGAGGCATCACAGACAGACTCCTTAATTACTCAGATCTTCAGAAGTAGTCATTTCCTAAAGACAGTTTGAAAATCATTACTGTTTCCAAGGGCATATTTATTTCAAATAAGTAATACTTTATGTGGCATAATGTAGTCTATCACTTAATATCATCAGTAGTTTTATATAAATTTTCATGTATCTTCATCAACTTGCCTACGAAATATCACACTAGAAAAAAACCCCAGCAAACTAGTTTAATCTTCAAATTTCTAGGCAGTTTGCAATGTTATTCTTTCAGCCATAGAGAATATGTTTGCAAGTTTTTCACATCAACCTTACTGAAAAAGCAAAAATGCAACTTGTCACACTTCCATGAATTAATCTTACATCAAAGCAAAAGCCAGAATAAAATTTGTAAATTTAAATAAAATTCAAATTCACATTTTAAATATTACATGAATGTAACCAAACACGTGCAAATACATGAACAAGAGAAGTCCAGAATATGGTGCAAGTAATCATTTTTAGGACACTCAGGCAAGACAAATACTCAGTATTCACATTTCCCAAGTGAATGATTTCCCAGGGTCTAGATTACTCAATTCATTGTTGAGTTCCCTAGTGCACATAATATGAATATATATTGTTTATGAAAATAAAGTGAGATGCAATTTTATTGTATTTGTTCAAATGAATTTTGAAAAAAGATAATATATCCATTACAATTTTTAAATCTCAGAAGTCAAAATTATGGACCTAACAGTCAAAGTACAATGCATCCAAAATTAGTTTGGCTAACTTTTATATTTGCCAACATTTAAACTTCTGTTTTCTTTGAGAATCTGATTTGGAACAAAGGGAAAAAAGAAATCAGTATCTGTATTCTCACACAGTCTTATACTACATCTAAAATACACTCACTTTTATAGTATTTCTATAGTTTTACCATTTCATACATCTATTACCTTGGAAAACAAGGGGGGGAATTACAATTTAAGCATTCCATTTACCTTACTATTTAATATTGGAAGTTTTAAAAGCAAAAGGTATTGATGTTTTTGTAACTAGAATAAAAATAAAAGAATCATAGAAGCAAGAGTTGAACAAAGTGGCTGCAGATTTAACTTTGACAAAATGGAAAAAAACCCAACCAAACAAAAAAAGACTTTTGTTTGAAAACACATCAGAATTTAGGATTACTCAGCAGGAAAAGCACATATAGGAAATATTTCAATGATAATCTGAAGAGTGAAAGGCAAAATGCATGATTTTGACTCTTCTATTAAGAGATCTGTATTGTTTGATGCATTTCTCTAGGAACTCCATTTCTAATTGGCCCTGACCTCCTGCTCTAAGAATCTGGCAAAATAACCATCTAAACTAGTAGGATGCTAAACCCAGGATTTTGCAACCGTTGAAATTTGAGATCTTTTATATATTAACAACCCTGATACTTGAAATCAGACGAAAAACACAGGAAGAAGCAGAAACTCTCATAAGGAAAAAAATGGTCCCAGCAGTGTCCTATTTCAGTCAAGTACTGTGGAGACAAAAAATGACAGTTTTGACACCTGAATTAGGAAACAAATTGCAGTTTTTTCAAAGCTGTGAGAAATTTGTATAAAGATTTTTAAGTGTGTTTCTTTCATGTCTTAACAGAGCGTTCTGGAAAACAGAACTATTGAAGAATGAGGGTAAAGACAAGCAATATATTACAACAATAAAGGACACTCAGAAGATTAAAACAATCTGTAATTTTCACTCTCAAAAAAAAAGGCTGCAAGAACCGGTAGGAGGTATTTAAAACTGAAGTCACTGGGAAATATAATTTAATGATTTTCAGAGGACAAAATAAAAGATCATTCCTAGTCTAAAGTAAAAAATACAAATAGAGTAGCTATCTAAAGTCATTTAAAGACAACCAAAAGAAAATATAACATCATTTCAATGACATCAAACACTTCTCCTGAAGCATTTAATAGTACAGAAACTTTAAGGCAGCAAGCAGGTTGTTGGGGAACAGACTTATAAACATTTACACAAATGATGAAGCTACTTTAAAAATAGCCACCAAAAAAACCAAAATCTTCATGCACCTTCCAGCGTCTAAAGTGTTTAGGAGCTGATTACAAAGATAAGATCCCATGTCAACAGAGAATACATCCAACACTGTTCTTCAATACCTTATTTAAAGTTTAAAATTATTAAATATCAAACTGTTGACAGTAAATACAGAATTCCTCTTCATAGAGGAATTCTGTAAGTTTGCATCTAAGTCGTTCTTTTTTCTTAAAAGATAACATAGTATATAAAAATTATATTTCTGCTTCAAATGCTTGAAGACTTTACATAGGTAAAAGAGCAGCATCATTTGAGAAAGCAAGAGTGAAACCTTGAGAAGAGTTCTTACTCCTACAGTCTCTACCTGGGCCTTAAGAAGACAGCTGTGATTTTGTTAGATTTCCTTACCAGGCCATAGCAGCGATATAGAGGAGATTGCAAAGAAAATCAGGGCTGGTACCTAAGAAGAGAACAACAGCCTGTTCTTCCATATTACAACTTTTCTTTGAAAAAAAGAAATTAAATAGCATGAATTAGATAGATACTCTCCTGTCTTACAAAGCCAGAATAATGAGATATATGCTTAATTCAACAAGTGCTGAAATACATCCATAAATCCCAAGGCAATATTTTTCCATGAGTGAGTGCCTTTATTACTTTGCTAAGTGTACTAGACTTTAGTTCAATGAGGCTAAGAAGAGAGCATACAAACTCTAAGTCTACATTTATGCAGCCTCTCAGTGCTGAAATTAGTTCTCTGAAGATAGCTATTGTTTATGAAATTTCATGGTATATTTCTTGAAAACTTAAGCAGACATTTGTAATTCTACAAGGCCTTATCAACATGGGCAGACTAATCCTGACAGTGCAAATTATAGCCATTCTGCTGGCACGATACGTTTGCATTTCTTTTATATCTCAACCCCAAGTTCATAGAATGGCAGAAGGCTTTTACTTCTTGCAAAATATGCCACACTTTCCTCAAATTTAAAAGTGGTCTGTAAGTGGAATAGCCAAATTCATATGAGCCTTAGAAAGTCCTCAGTACCCTATTATCAAGGTATTCATGACTATTTCTAAAAAACAACAGTTCCAAACAGTGGAAAAAGTTGCCCAGGTATCTTGTGGACTTTCCATTCTTTGAGTTATTTAAGTCTCAGCTGAATACAGTTCTGAGCAGCCTGCTCTAGCTGGCCCTGCTTGGAGCAAGGGTTTGGTCTAGACAAAGTCCAGAGGTGCCTCGAACCTCACCTACACTGTGCTGCTGAGTGAAAATTCACCCCATGAGCCAGTTGCCTATTAAATCTTTCCTGTTAATTGCCACTGTAACTTCAGTGCCACCACAGCTTTCACTAAACCCCACTCCAGCATACAGAGAAAGTGCTTCATTTTGAAAATATGCCCAAATATAACACAAATAAGTATGTATGCATGTGTGTGCACATGGAGGCACACACAGATACCTGTGACTCAGATACTTTCGTCCTGTTCTGAGAATGTGCTCTTTGGTTAATCTCTTGTTTTTTCATGTCAAAAAGTTGTTCTCCTGTTTTACCTCCTACTGAGGCAACAGAGAACTCTGCATGGTCTTGCATCCGAAGCAAAGTGGGGCAAATTAGTCTGGAATTAGACAGAATATATGGATGCACATATAATTCTTGAACTAAATAAAAAAGATGGATACAAACTCATCCTACAGCAAAGATCAGTGCTTGAAAGTGAAAAAACCCTAAAATTTTAAACGTATTTGAAAAGACATAATGTTATGGAAAGAGCAAGAAAATGAGTTCTTTGAGAAAAGCAAGGCTGTGTCCTGCGATGGTATCCCATGAAAACTGGCATGGTCATTAAGAAAGAAAACCTTTCAGTTTTTCAGTGGGGCAGAAACTGTCATGACAAATGCAGTATGAGGAATGGTCTTCAAAATGCGAGTTCTTTCAGATCTTCTTCCTAGGGATTTCATACTAAATCTCAATTCAATAAAGCAAGTTTCATAATGTGCAATTTTAGCTTTTCTGAACATATAACTACTTTTCTATCAGAATAGGGTCTGCAGGATTTATTCTCTTCCAACCCCCTAAGTGTGGCAAGAGGTTTCCCTTATTTTATAAGAATATAACTTGTTTGGCAGTCTTCCTTGTGAAAGTGAAAAATAATATATGAAAAAATAAAGCAGGTTAGATCCTGAATATAGATCTTGAACAACTGTCGGCAAATAAAAAGCGAAAAGAGAAATAGGAAAAGAAAAGAACTGTAAGAGAGGGATCTAGTACTATCTACTTATTGTCAAGATGCCAAGCAACAAAGCAGAATAATTTCTAGCACAGAAACTGAATTCAGAACAAAATGCTAAAAGAAAAAAGAAATATCAGCTCCAGTACCCTTGCCCTGTAGCATGGAAAAACTACTGCTGCTGAAAAATCTAGAGTCATTTAGCTTAACCTCCACATCACTGCACTTGTTTCTACCCTCAGAGTTTCAGATGGGACAATGCTTGAAAGAAAACTAGCACAGAAAGAAAATCAAGGTTTACTTCTAACATATCCCACCAGTGGGAGAGAAAAGCAGAAGTGTTTGGAGTAGTAGTGCCTCTCTGAAGAACACGGACGGGAGACTGACAGACTGCGACCAAAAACAGTATCAATCGAAGAAGGCTTACCAGTTATTGTAGCACTGAAGCCAATGTAAGGAAGGCTGCACATCCACCCAGCGAGTTCTGCTGCTGGCAGTCTGTTTCTTTGCTCATCTGAGCAAGAGTCACTTTGTAGAGTCAGCATTATTAAAACTTTGTATTTCTGTCACACACTATCAACGCCAACATTACACCCAGAGGCAGAAGCATCAGCAGGTACAGGAGGCTCTCTTACACAATGACAGATACATTACCTAGATTATCATATTAGCCAGTTGCCTTCTTGTCTCAAGCCAGTCACCAAAATCACTGTCACCTTCATAAGACCTGACATTCAGTCTGTACTGGTTTTGGCTGGGATGGAGTTAATTTTCTTCACAAAAGTTTGCATGGAGCTATGTTTTGGACTTGTGATGGACACATGGTTGATAACAGGGATATTTTTAGTTATCACTAAAGTGTTCACACAGCATTGAGGCCTTTTCTCTTTCTTAGACTGCCCTACCAGCAAGTAGGCTGGGGGTGCTGAGGGAACACAGTGGGACAGCTGACCCCAGCTGACCAAAGGGACATCCCACACCACAGGAGGTCATGCTCAGCAATAAAACTGGGGGTGGGGAAGTTGGAGGAAGTTGGCCAGAGATTATGTTGCTCAGAGACTGGCTGGGCATCGGTTACTTGGTGGTGAGTAATTGAGGCTTTTTGCATTACTTGTTTTGCTCAGGTTTTTCCTTTGTTGTTTTCTATTTCTACTTTTTTAATTATTGAACTGTCTTTATCTCCCTATGAGTTTTCACACTTTTACCCTTCCAGTTCTCTCCCCTATCTCACTGGATGGGGCAGTGAGCAAGTGGCTGTGTGGGGCTTAGCTGTCTATCCTCTGCTTAGACCACAACAGAGTCATTCAAAAAATATTACTTCCATGAACGATTAATAGTCATTTATTATTCCAGAGTGTATGGAGCTATTCTGAAAAGAAAGGTAAACACTGTGTAAACAAGTTCATTGAGCAAAAATTCCACATAGTCAAATCTTTGCATGCAGTGTATAAGCTCAGGTCACTGGAGAATAAGCTGGGATATAAACTTCAACCTAAGACTGTCAGGTCAGCTATAGATATTTCTACACTAAAACAGTGAAAGGCAGTAAACACATCAGGTCTTTTTTTGTTTTTTCTTTTTTTCTCCTCATATTCTCTAGGACTTCAAAACAAGATGACTCCTGAAGGAGTAGTTAAATGAATCCTGATACTTTTCAAAAACAGCTCTGCATAACCAAAAATCCTGAGCCCATCCACCAATATAGCTTCAGACAAGCAGGCCTTCAATAACTTGATATAATCACACTCACCAGAATTTCCGTCTTAAAGAGCTTTGATTTTAGGAAAGCTAGTATTTATGACTATCTATTAAACATGATTTAGTAATGCAACATAATAAACTGAGGTTTGTATGAACTGCGCATAAGTTTTGTTTAAGCATATTGAGCTTTTAGAGACATTTAGGGTTTTTATTTAGAAAATAAATATAATAAAGGGTAGCACCTATCCAGAGATGCTTACATCAAGGTGTCTATGAATATGGTGTTTGTATATAAACAAAAACTTCCATAAACTAATATTGCAGAGAAGAGAGTTAGTGAAGTTACAGATTTATTCTAGAAGAAGGCTAATATTATTCTACCAAAGTCTTTATTCTCCTTATGTGTTTATAGAATGTCTTTTTCTCAAAGCAAAAGAAAAATCATAGAGATTTCATAAACAAATCTTATATACAGTTAGAAAAGCTGTCTTAAGTCAAACCAAAATTACACACATTCCAGTACTTTAACAGCAATCTTAAGAGAGAATGCCAAGAAAATAGGGCAAGAAAAGGGCAAGCATATATACTCCAACCTTCACCCATTTCCATGTCAAAGATTTTCCTAAGGTGTCATTTCTAAGGGCCAAGTTTCTATTCTGTATTCAGCAATCTCAAATGGATCTCTCCTCTGATTTTGTTCAGATTCTGTTCTGTTCCTCCTTCTGCACCCATACCATACTTTGACAAAAAAATGCACAAGCATTTAGCAACACATTAAGTAGTCAAGACTCAAAGGTTCCCATTTCAAGAATACACTTAAAGAATAGTCCTGCCATTGCTGCAGAGCAGGAACACTCTCTTTCAGGATTTTCCACCTGACTCAGCCACACTCCTTCTAAAGGCTTGTAATTTACTGACTAAGGACACACATAAAACAAATGCTGTCCCCGCTGCAAGGGGAATTAGAAGTTTATTGTAGCTTCTAATCACTAGCTCCAAACCCTTGAATCTGAGCACAAAATTGCAGTATAAATAGAAGGTTAGGCTAGGACTCACATGCTCAGCATTCTAATTTCTAGCTGTGCACCTGACAAATCACTTCACTATTCTGTGCTTCAGCATCTCAGTCTGTAAAATGTGAATAATATAGCTGATTTCCTTTGAAAGTAATTTCAGGTCTATTATGAAAAGTCGTATATAAGAGTATTCTTACAGCTGATTTTGTACACTGAAACCTTTGTTAAATCCATTAATTGAGTAGGATTAATGAGATGGCTTCTTTTTCCCTCCATTAATGGCTAATAGGTATCTGTTATACACTGTAATACAAAAGATGATTGAACTGGGGAAATGTGGATTGTTAGTTGGATCTCTCTTGCAAGGGGAACTGGTCACCTCAGGTAGGAAAAAGAACTCTGTTTCAACAGAGGAGCACAAAGAAAAATTCATATTGTACTAAGAAATCAACCAAGAGAAAATATTTTTGTCTATGATCTGTGGTTTTAGTCCTTAATCTGCATATCAGGAAAAGATTAATTTCTTATATGAAGACCACTCCAAGAAATGAAACTGCACCCAAAGACATCTGCATGTTGCCTACTGGTACAGACACTACTGAGACAGTTCCTTCCAGCAAGCAGTGCTAAATACATCCCTGCTATCCAAGGAATACAGAAAACGTGTCCAACTGCAAGCATACATCATGCCTCTCTTAGACAGCTTACTTCTCTCAGGTGTTCATTTTTTGAGTTCCCGAAACTTCCCAGAAAACCTTTCATGGAAACTTCATGCTTGCAAGATAGTGAGAGCTTTCACTTGGGAAGAGTCCGGCAAAATTTCTCTCCGAGAAAAAAGGGTCTGAAGAACATTAGTTCACTTCTATTATCAGTATAGAATAATTTGGAAAACAGACTGTCTTGGAAGATTTTAAAAAAACCAACCAAACAAGAACATAATATCAGTATTTGTTATCCTCTGAATCTCAACAAAGATCAAAACAGTACATTTTTGCAATACAAAACCTACAGCCACTTTATTCTCTTCCTTTGAAGAGAGCAAAACAGGATCAAAGTTCTTACAGCTATGAGGAAAAGTAGTGTTTTTGTTATTAACACTTTTTACTTTTGAAACCTCCACCAAAGAGGCTTTGGAACACAGACCTTCAGGCAAATCAGTTCAGTAACTCTCTTCAGTTAATACAGATCAGGTACAATGTATTGAATCAGCAACTGAAATCTCTGTGTTTCAGATAATCATCTCTCTCGCTGTGACTTCCGAAAAACAAGGCAGAAGGTCATTATGCCTCACTGGAGAGCTTGTCAAAAATACAAGACCCATCACAATATATTAAAAACTTATCAACACAAGCTATTTTGTAATAGGGTAGCAAGTAATTTCCATGCTAGTGTTAATCATGTAAAGCATGATGTATTTCTCAGGTAACAGAAAACAGGGAGAAGGGTGAATTTCATCCATTGAAATACCCACTTGTGAACGATCAGTTTGATTGAAATTCTTAGTGAATCTACCTAAAATGCAAAGCAGGCAGAAATGTTCCTTATACAACACCAGACCACAGATTGAGGAAGATGCACCAGGGAAATCTGGTAGAGGGAAGAGCATGCCCTCAATTGATCAGGACATATGGACCACCCATACGGAGAGGAGACTGCATTTAAACTAAGTAATAAGAGCAGATCAGTGTTTGTTTCTGCTTCAGTGCTTGCTCCGAACTCCATCCTTGGTGCCTGACATATGTTCTACTGTAAAACAATAGATATGGGAGATGGAATTCCAGGAAATAAAGCTTTGTGCTCCACACATTGCTCAGCAGCACTCCCACTGAAATGGAATACAGCCCTATAAACACTTACACCTCAGATAAAATCGGAGAGTCAGGAACACCAAATATATATTCTACATAGGGCAACTCTACTTTCAGAACATTGATTTAAATAAATTTTATAATAAAAACATCAACAAATTTGTTTGGGCTGACAAAGAATGATGAAAAATACACTTTTTACAGGATTAAACTCCTGAAAATGAGTTTAGGAGTTTTCTCCTAAATGAGAGGAAACTCTGGTTTCTTAATACTGCTGGAACATGTCTTTTTCAAAACCAAATGTTATTATGAGTGCAAATACCAAAAGACATATTAAAGGTATTGTCTTACCTTTAGATTTTCCTACATTTATTTGATATTTGGAGATATGGTGTCATACAATTGACTGGAAAAAATAATATTATCCCATTTCAAAGAAGTATCTAATATAACACATTAGCCAACTTAAGTCCATTACTCACAACATGGATCAAATGGGTTTTTGTTTTAATTTTATCAGCATATTAACTTAGGGCAGAGATCATGTCTTCAGTCTTCCCATGAGGACAACATGAAACCATGCACAAATGACAACCTGAAAACAACACTTCAGAGTTTTTTTGTCTGTGAGTTTTCACTTAGACAGAATACTCTCACCTCTATTTCATCCCATTTGAGATCCACGACTCTCTGGCCCGCCTTTGGCTGCCATGTGGGTAACGTCACTGTGGCTCTTGAGCGGGGCAGAGCAATGTCAGGCTCCAGGGTGGCCGAGGCCAGGCTGCTGTGCTGGAGTGCCATGGCCTCTGTCCGCTCAGAGGCTGGCAGGCTGCGGGGGGAACGTTCACAGTTTGTGCCCTCAAAGCCTTCACTGCACACACAAAGGTAGCCATCCCCGCTAGTGCTGCAGTTACCATGGTGACAGGGGTTGCTGGCACAAGGATCTGAAACAAACTGGAAAAAACATATCATATAGGTCATTTACTCATTATAAAGGGTTTATTTCTGAGTTTTAAAAATGTCATAAAACAGGATTTTTTTCCCCTACTGTATTTCTCTCCTAAACATATTTATGAACCAAACTCATCTTTGATGTATCTTCAAGGAGGTAAATTCAAAGGATTAAAGAAGAATACAAATTACTCTATATTAACTACCGCTTATGCTAATTTACTCTTGCCACATTCAAGCAAAGAGATAAACACAAAAAAGTAATGTGGCCACCATTAATTAGCAGGAATTTTCAAAATCAGACTTAAAAGAGCAACCTATTCAGAGAAAACAACAGATATGTTGGAATTCAAGTAATAGAAATAGGAAAGGGCACAGAACTCGTACAGATCAGCAGGTCATGACGCAGATCAGTGTGGTCAGAGCTAACCACATCACACAATCCTATTTGTGGACACAACTGCCATTGTAAAAGAGCTGGACCTTCTACCTACACTTCATTTTGTGGACAGCAGTTTCACAATCCAATTGATTTGGGTGCTGAAAGCTTGCTAACAGGAGTTAGAAAGCAGGGGCAAAACGGTGCCTGTTTTTGAAACAGCATTTGTAATAGCATAGGACAAGACTAAGCTCAGTGATGTAGGAAAAATCCTGTCTGAGGCTTGCATGCCTCTTATTTCTAGTTTGAATTTGCCTGCAGCTATTTTGTATTTTCTTATGCCATCACTGACTTTCAGGTTAAATGTCTTCCCTTTTGTGTGTTGAATTTTACATCCATAATGCATTTATAGAATACATCTTCAAACTCTTCATGTTTCATCCCCTAGAAAAATTAGCCATACTTGCCTAGTTTCCTTGGGGAGGACAAGCCCTTCCCTCCAGACATGTGTTCATTTTTGCATCTGGGACTCCCAAGTTTAGCACTGCTTTTTTCAAAAGCATCAATACTTTTGCTTGTCCTGGAAACGGCTTCCTACATAATACTTAAGAAATGTTTGCCCTAATGAGAACTAAATCACACTGCTGGTTCACTGTCATCAACCAAGACCATCAGGCACTTCCCTTTATTTGTCTTCACATCACTGGAATCAGACATTTCCTTGTCTTTAAATGCAGATTTCACCCAAGTGCTCCAGTCAAAAATGTTACCTAGTTCTTCCCTGTACAATATTCCTGCCTTTCCCTGCATAAGCAATGCTTCTTGTTATGTTTTTCAGTAAAGCAGCACAGTTATTTATTATTAAACATTTTTTATAATTATCTCAAGAATTACATAAACCTTATATATCATTAATGTCAAAAACAAGTATTGGGTCTACACTAGGCATTTTACCTTCCCATTAGTCCAAAGGTCTGGTGTCAGGGACACCAAATCCTAATATTAAACTAATACATAAAATATACTAATATATAAAACAGTACTATTACTGACCTCAGCTGGAATTCTTTCTTTGGCTCAAATTTTTGTATACCCTAGACTGTGTAACATTTTTGGACAGAAAAGAGAGGAGATATTATCATGAAAGTTAATTTTGGAGACAGTCAATGATGAATGTCAGATTTTGTTCTGACTGATATAGAAGATTAGAGATCACAGAGGACAGTCCAAAATATACGGTCTATTAATCTATCTCGTGGTCTAGTCACAGTTCAGAATGTTATTTACTTTGCATGGGGACACATCTCATACATATAAAGTGACACAATAGACATCAAGGTCAAGCTCTGACTCTTCATTTGATATATCAAGGAAGTATGGCTTTTTATGATCAGAAGGACTTAATTCCTTAAAGTCTCTTTCCCCTGAAAATCAAGAGAATGCATAAATCCTCAAAGAACAATTTCTGAATCTTTTCTCCAAAAAATAATATTTAAGTGACAGAAAAGAACAATTTTCAGGAAAGAACTAGTTCTGTTCTACAGTTTGTCAGTTATGTTTTAAGCTTGCTCAACTGCCAAGTGCCAGAGATATTAATAGAAATTTTCTTTTCCTTTAAGAGTATTGATGATAAAATGTATTGACATGTGTACAAAGCCCAGTTCAAAAATTGTTTGCAACAGTTTTTTCATATTCTAGTTTCTTGAACTAGATCTGAGTTTCAAAGAACTGCAGATATCCCATTGTTGGATAGTGTCTTTACTCATGTTTTCACAATAAATCCAAATTCACATTAAGCCTATTTTGTGTTAGTAATTCAATTGTTCTTGTCACACCTAAAACATTATTTGCAAGTCTAGTAACATGAAAGAAAAGATAATGTTTTCAATTACAAAGGGCACTTTTCCCCTAATACATCCATTCACTTTACAAGCATAATAATAAAATATGCTGTGTGATCCACACTATTTGCTGTAAACTCTTTTGAGCTTGTTTGACTGGAAACAGATGTGTTTAATTAATTATTAATTATTATGCTCAGTGCTGCCCATGCCACACACTGAAGAACACGTCGTGCCTTAGGAACCCCCCTACCCCTTCACACATTAAGTGAAAATAATTGAACTTTTTGGATTAGACAGAAAAAAAAAATTTAAAAATTAAAAAAAAAGGAGAGAGATGAGTAGATGTTGAACCTCATCCATGGACTTCCTCAGAACTTAGTTTTATGAAGCACTTCACAGGATTTTATCATCATTCTCATTCCTTAGTTACTAGTAATTCAGAAGCTCCTTTGTCTTTCAATAAGCCTATCAAAACAAATCAATGTTCCTTGTGCACAGATTTTCTGTTGAACAAAAGAAATTCCATTTTAATTATCAGATTAAAAGGGATAAGCAAATAAAATTTATTAATTTGTGTTGGTTGTGATGTTTCTGTGGTTTCTCTGGTCCTCACCAAGGTGGCAGCAATGGTTAGCCAAGGGATCTGAGAAACATTTTGACACAGTGAACAGCATGGCTACATCAGAATCAAACGTTAACAAAATTTCAAGGCTTAATCTTCAACAAACTATTGATGGTCACAAAACAAAACAAAACAAACACACACAAAAAACTACCCTCACCTTGGTCTCATAACTAAGAGCTGAACATAAGTATACTGTGAGTACACAATTAAGAGCCCCTCTTTAGCCACTCCTTGTGAAGTTCACAGTATATTCAGGGACTGTTGCACAGAGAAAAGAAGGCAGCAAGTAACATGTATCCATATAGCCCATGAATAAATACCGTATGATCACTACTAAAAAATCCAGAGCTTTTTCAGGTACAGAATTTCAATAGTGACTATTAAGAAAGTATATTTTGTATTTAGGTCTTTTGTTTTCATCCCCATTTTTTCATTTAATAGGCTGTCTGTTTTTATAATACATTCCTTGACTAAATAGGCACAGCCAGCCGTTGCAGCTGACAGAGCAAAGCTAAAAAGCATAAAATGTATTTGCATGCAATTACTATTCCATATGCCTGAACAGTTGTAATCCCTGAAATATTTTTCCAATAGACTCCTAAGATAGATGCATACCAAGGTGCCCTTCATATCACAGTTGATTTTCCAAAGGCAGGCTGAATATGCTGTAGACACTGGGCTTGTTTAAAGCCAACTCACACTCACAAACATGGATCCTTTGCCAGCCAGTCCAATTGTTTCCTAAGGTTTCAGTTCAAGATAAAACACTGCAGGATGTAAATCTGCACAATCTTTCTGCCAGTACTACTTGTGGTGACACCAATTTGTCATTTGATGCTCATTCACCTCCTCTTCAAAGCAGTTCTACTTGTTCTACCTGGAGACAGTCCAGGTAGATCCTCCAGAGAGCTTTAAAAAATAGAATGCTAAGTCTAAAGCCAAGGCTACAGATGAGCTCCTAAGCACTGTGCCAAACCTGTCTTCCACCTGCAGCTCTCCTCTTAGATGTGTTAGTACAAAACTAGCTTTTGGTTCAGTTTTTGTTGCTGTTGTCTACAGCCACAGACAGTATTAAAACAGCTAGCAACTTCAGTAAAATATGGAAAAAAGCCCCAGTAAATCCAGTCCTGATAATAAGAATTTGGCAGATTGTTTGAATTCATTCTGCATAGTGAGTAGTAACAAAGCCAAGCTGCCACAGTGATGTCAAAGGCTGATATTCTGCATATGTGTCTAGGAGCACTCACTACCTCTGCAACAGCCTGCAGGTATTAAAAATTGACACAGTCCAAAGTTTTCAACTCTTCCATGGCTCCCTGAGATAATTTTTCCAGTTACAGGGTAAATTGTGGTTCTCAAATATGTAGAGTGACTTTAAGGGGCTGGGACTTAGGCAGGCAGTTTCTTCATATGTTCTGGTAAAAAGAGATCTTAGATGAAATTTAAATCAGTAAAAGTAAAACTGGTTTTTCACCTACATTGCTGAGGAAATTCCCCAATACAAAAGCAAACAACTTCTCTCCCAGAAGAGATCATGGGAAGATCCACCACATATCACCAGGATAAGACACGCCAATTTCAAGATTTGCATGGTACATTAAAAATTATCAATTTCTGAATACTTCAGAAAAAAAATAATTAAAACCTACAGGCTAAGCCATTATCTGCTTTTAATAAAGTAGGGGGAAATAAGATTTTTCCTTTAAAGCACATCTGAAATATCATCTCTTTTTGCATATGCATCAATTTATGAAAAAGAAATAGAAACAGATTTAAATCTTTTATACAGCAATGACAATAAAGATTATCTAGAAATGTAATCTCTTTGAAAAAGTTGATTAATTATGTTCAAACTATTATTAAAATTTATTCTAATTCAATCCTTTGCACAATGAAGCTGTAAATTCCATTCCATCTCACATTAAATAATAGTGCCAACTATGAAATGAAAAGCAAGAAAAAAAGATGAATTTAAATTTTAAAAAAACCCAGATGTTCCAAATAGTATCCACAGGAAAAGCACTGAGATGAGTATATCAAATAAATGAATTTTCTTCTGTTTTGAGAAAAGACTGTCTAGTGACTCAGTAGGACTCAAGCAACATATCTGGGTTCAATTTCTGACTCTCTCATAGACATCCTGGGTGAGCTGAGAATAGTCAGACTCCATCTCTGCCTCTTTCCCAACGGTAAAATGGAGATTACACTTCCTTCCTCACACTGCCTGTTTCGTTAGAAAGCAATTTCTTTTCAGGATGGGAACCACAGAGTCAGAGGTAATAGGAGCTCTAAAGCAGCACAAATAAATACAATCAAGAAATAGATCCCTGTAGAGCAAGGCTAAGTCTGTAACCTGTGGCTATTCAAGGTTTGTTTCTTAGTCTTTCTCTCTCTTTTTTGTCACTTTCTGTGGCTATTCTGGTTTCTTCTGAACAGTTCTTTGCTACAATGAACAGAAGCATTTACATAATTATACAGCAAACTTTAAAGTTAAGAAAAAATCTAAAGTTATATTAACTCTTCTAATTAACCCATAATAGACAGGAAAACCATCTAGACATTGCATCTTTAGATACTACTCTTCAAAACAAGATTTGCTTGAAAACACATGAGTTGAAGAATACATTAATTTTCCATCTGTGACCAAACAGAAATAAAATGAATGGCTAAAACTCTGATTATGAGAGTCAGGATGAATGAGAGCCTTTTGTCACATGAGGATGTAAAAATAAACAACAATCAGCACCTTGATCACCCAGGTATCACTGCCTTAAATGGCTGCTCCCTAAAATCTGCCTGCAATGAACGCCCCTTGTGTTTGAATTTAAGAATGCTCTTCATTAGTAATCCTTCTACCACAGGCACCAGGTCACAGTGTAACACTGCCTGAGGGGTGCAGGGACCACAGTGACCGGAGCCAGCCCATACAGGAATTGGAATGGCACAACTGGTCAGGAGGAAAGAAGTGCCATCATGGTGCTCTTTCACACCACGGACTGTCCATGTGCAATGAACTGCACCAGGCTGAGCACTGCATCTCAGGGATTTAACAGAATGGGCAACCACAAAGTAATAAAAAAGTGCTTTATACAGAGGTCCTGGAAGCCACAGCAATCAGGGCTTTCTTTCCCATCCCTCAAAAAAGTGTAAACAGGAAAAAACATTTCTCTATTACATCAAACCTATGTCTGCTTCAGTCACTAGGAACTAAATACAAACTGTGAGACAGAATTGGGATTAATCAAGATTTAGAAGGCCAAAGCCAAGAACTGTATCTTACTGAGAATACAACGTAAGCAACTTCTTTCTAGAAGTAAACATTTACTCTCTTCATTTAGAAATTCAACTCAATGCCCAACCCATGAGAAAAGGCATCAATAAATCTAATATAGTGTAACCTTTATCAGATAATTCAGAATATGATTCTTTGAAACACCATTAACAATGAGAACTTTGGATTTCTTCCAAGCTGCAATTCTCATTCCATGACTTTTGAATATTCAGAGTGATGAAACTGCCAGTGAATGTAATAAATGGATATAAAACATTTTTTTTTACTTCGGTGAAGCAGAAAAAAAATGCCTAAAGAAATTGTCTGTTTAATTGCGAACCAAAGCATGGCTGCCCAAATCTATTTGAAAAACCAGCAAACATAACAAGGCAGAATTTGAACAGCATGATCGATTTTAAAAACAGAGCTCCAGCAAATGGCTGATTTAACCTTGTGTAATAAGTTACCAGACACCAACTGCTTTGCTCTACCTATCCTCAGGCACATTCTCACCTCAAGGTATCCTGAAATAACTGCAAAGCAAATTGAGATCACTTTCCCTCTCCCTCTGTGAAAGGAAAATATCTGCTTCACATTAAGCACTGAGAACTCTCACATGTCAGCGTGTAAATAAACAATTATTGAGAAGCACCTTGCTTTTTTTCTCAGCTTTTCTCATCAGATTATTTTTAATCCTTTTTTTAAATATATATTTGCCTTGCTCCTGTTGTGAAAAGACATTCAATTTATTTGATATTTGTCCAAATACAGCAGACTTAACATTACATTTCAAGAAGACAAGTTAAGCCAGTTTACTGTGTTTTTCAGCAATACCCATACTCAGCAAAGACACTTTCTAAAAAACCTAAAATGAAGTCAGGGTATCTATCCCAAAGACGGGTCAACTACCTAAGAGAAAGGATCTAAGAAGTACCAACAGATCTGTGAAGATCAGTATTGGTGTTTTTTACCATAGAATCATCTCATTTTACTCTCAGTAAGGGCTGGCATCCTACTATAATTGTTACATGGGACCCCAGTGGTTCTCTCATTACTGGTGGCAAAACTTGGGGATAATTGTGAAAGCAAAGCCTGACATTTGTTAAAGTGGCACAATATACTTGTTTGTTTACATCTTGTGCTATTATTTCATTACTAAAACATCACACAGTGAAAGAATTATCAATAGTATCTTTATTCTTAATATTATTTTCCCTTTTTAGAAGTAATTTTTCTTGAGCAACAGTAGGGTGTACAAAATATTTTTATGATAAGACATTAAGATATGTAATGATATGAGAATTCATAACATTTTTTATTTCTACACTGAACTAGTGCAAAGCTGAAATTAAGTAAATATGCTCCCATATAATATTATTTTGGAATTCATTAACTGACCTAAAAAATTTCTCTGCTCCTCCTTGCTTAAACACCATCACATACTCATGCTGGCACTCACTGCCATTGTCACTGTCCTCTCTGTGAAAACACTTCAAACTACAACGTTGTATCTCACACTTTATGACAGCCTGGGTGAACTCAGTTACTTCACAGCACTGAACACACAATAACTTGTTAAGGTATGAAAACAGCAGCATATGCCTGAACCTTGAGAATAAGTCAGGCTTCAAATGCATAAAATAGGTCTTTATATTCAGTGGTGAGAGGCTGTGCTTCTTTTAGCCTCATTTGAAATAGCAGTTTTGCCCAGTCAGTAGATCATCCTTTTGGGGGTTATTTTTTTTTAAACCAAATTTATCTTGAGGTCCAAAAGACATTCTAGAATTGTATTAAAATAAACTGGATTATCATTTTTCCCATGTCATCCAGTAACAATTGCTCAGGGTTTTGTCTTGCTAGTCTATGCCAGCACAATTTTTCTCATGTCAGGTTTTGATTATTTTCTTTTAATTTCAGCTACTTGATCACTCTCAGACCTTCTGGTTATATACACACACTTTCGTTTTCTTTTCTTTAGTGCAGAGGAATGTGTTTCCTGATAGAACAATTAAAAAATCTCCAGGTCTAGGGAAATAAAAATTTGGGGCATAGCTTCCCTCTCTGGGACAGTTGCATGCAATCTCAGGTCTCCTGAAGCAATTTGCGAGGAGCCTGTCATTATAAATAGGGTAATTACTTCTCAGTGTGTTCTCTGTCACATCAGAGATGTCAAGTAGAAGCTTGGTTTTTGTAAGATGTTCCTACTGGTGTGTCCAAGATGCCAAGCATACTCATTGTTCAACATGATGAAAGACATGTGGTAAAGTGAGTCACGTTTCAGCCCAGCAATAAACTCATTATCTATAATTTTAAATCTGCCCTAAACATCATAGCTTTTACCAAATGCATTACAATATTAATGAACAGTTCCTGAGAGAAATTACAGGATTTGTGCCCCTTCTAGATGAAAGGGCACAAATGAAGGGGCCCTGTCCCTTTAGGGCATAAATCATTATAGGGCGTCTTCTGCTTAAGTCTCTCTTTCAGTTGGTCTAAACACTAGAACCTAAGAAATCACCCACAATACTGTACAACCCATTTTTCTAGCACTGTAGAAAGCAGGGCTGTGACCTAAATAAGCTCTCCTATTAATTTTCTTCTGAGGTCATATATCAAAAGACTTTATAGCTGTCATCAAACTGCATTGTGTGCACACTGTCATTTTGCTGTCCACTACAAACTCTAGAAACAAAAGTGGGTTTTAAACAATACCACTTACAACTTCTGTCACTTAAATTTCTCTTTTGATGGTTTATCTTCATGAATTAGTCTGTATCCAGACAGGTAGAAACTTATATCACAGGTCATTCCCCATAGTATTTACTTGTCAAAATCCATAATTACTCTCTTTGAATGACTTCAAATCTGCTGTATTAGCTAATAAAACCAAGACTAATTTATCCCTTCATGATTTGATGCTATGAATTAGACTTAAAATTTTCTGATGCAATATTTCACAGCATGTAAAAAATCTTTAGGGTAATAACTGAACTGTAGATTTTCTGTCTGATTAAAACTTGGTAATTTTATTATATGTCCCTATGCCTTATCTTGTTATATTTAGCAAATGTGTTGCTCTCCTTCAAATCACTTACTGTTTAAGAGACTTCTATCACAACTGTGTTTGAACAAAGAGGTGAAAAAGCAAAGTCTGAGATATTTGGAAGCTGTTTCATACACTTTGTTTTCATTCGCTGTCCCTTTTGGATGGAGAGAGAGAGAGTACCAGACACATGGGTGTATCTTGCATTTATATACTGGTATAGTGATATTTTTCTGCTCTTTTCTCTGGTCCTTTCATCACAGTAATTGAAATATTAAAAGCAATTTTGAGATCAATCCTCATGTGTTTTTTCACTGTACATCATTTTGCTATCTATAATGACCCATGACTCTCTCCTCACTCTATTCCAGGCCCGGATTGTCCTGGCTGGTTTGACACAGACCCTCTGAGGTCCTGCACATCCCCATTACCCTGCACACCCGTACGACACATGACAGCAATGATCCATGGGGACTGCGAGGGCAAGGACAGTCAGATCTGATCACAGCCATGTTGGGAAGTGTTGTATGGGACACAAAGGTAATGCAGCAGAATTGGGTTTCCTGCAGAACACCCCAGCAGCCTTTAATCAGTTAGAGTCCTACATGTACGCTTACGTTATTAATAGTTTTCTGTATTTCTTTTCAAGTTTCCATTAATTCCTATAACAAAACATTCATTTTTGGTGGCAAACATAAGGGCTTTGGAAAGGCACTCTCCTATACTAATTTATGATAGAATAGATAGCAAGACACACAAGAGTCTGAGAGCACTCCAGAGGCAAGGAGAAGTGTTTCTTGATATTATTTTCCTCCAGATTATCAGGTTTTTAGGGGCCAAAGCACTTATGTCCTTTTGAAACAGCTACAAGAATTCAAGTGAGTATAAAAGAATTCTAGGCTATTTCTGGGGTTATCACCCAGCATATTGCCTCCATGGCAAGCATTACTGAGGCACTTGTACACTGTCTCTCAAAATGCTGAGCTCTGATACAAGTGTTAGTCACAATATTAAAAATGCTGTACTGAAAGACGGGGATTCAGGAAACATTTGAAGAGGCAGCTGAACACCAAGTCTACAAATAACAAAACAGTTGAGTACATTTTGCACATTAGCTTTATCACAGGGGGCCCACCCAACCCAACGCAGAATTCGATTTGTCCATTCCATGTATTTACATCACGGGATGAGATGGCATCTTCTGACAAATGCCAGGCTTTTTATAAATTATTGAAAACTACGCACACACATCCTGCATCAGCGTTTTGTCCTTGAACATCCTGCATCAGCGTTTTGTCCTTGACTTTCAGCAAACATTTATACTACAACAAACTTCTTTAAAAATATAGGAAAAATAGGAAAAAAAAGGTAACAATTTTAAGCCACTCCTAGGGGCATGCCTTGCAGGAAGCTGCTGGTGATGGACAAAAAAATGGTTCATTAAATCCCTGCCGCACCATATCCTATGTATCTTATTCTGTCAGGTTACAGGATATTTTAAGGCACTACACCACTGCCTTTCCCTCTGAGGATAGAAAGTACAATGGAGTAGATTCTTAATGCTGTATCTGCAAAATGGAAGAACACAACCTCATTGTGGTATAAATTTTGTCATTAGTCCTTGTTCTTTCACTGTTAGTTGATTCAAAAATTGTTCTACTTAAGTAGTTAAAAGGATAATAAAAATATGGAGAACAAAAAGAAAGGTCAAAAAAAATTTCTTCTTTCATTTGTCTTGCTTCTGCTTTGCTTCTTTATAGACAGGAGACCTTTCAGAGTTAAAATATTCCTTCAAGATTCCATGAAAGTCAAAAACACTTGAAACCCTGATGTGATTAGGTACTAATCCTGGCAAACTTCTTCCTATTAATTTACTTACCTTTTGCATTACAAAAATTATTTTTTAATTAAAGACCAAATTAAAATATTTTTCTAGAAAATAAGGGTGGGGTTTTTAAATCAAAGTAAAAAGTTCTTTTATCGAGTAATTTCTTGTTTAATGTAGAAAGGAACCAACTCTGGAATACATTAGGAAATAAATACTGGCAGTGAGTCTAGAGCAAGAGCAAAAGAAGCTAAGAGAAGTTGACCAGGAGAGACATAAACTTATTTTACCAATACAAGAGATAGAAACATTAATTAATCAAAAAGTCTAGTAACAGAATCAGCTTGATTTTCTAACATTTGAAGATGACAAATCACGGGCTCAACATCATTTTCCCGATTGCAACAAGACATTGAGTTACAGATGAAAGCAAGGGAGAGTTATGGCTAGTGCTACAGGTTTTAGCCCCCCAAAATAGATGTGTATTGCAAGGACAGAAGAACACAAGTATTTTACACAAGAATACGCAAACATTTAAAAAATATGTCAGCTATATTTGCTAGATTTGGTACTGTATCTTTAGCCTGAAATCTCCCCCTAGAGATGCATTTTGAAGCATTCAGCTGCAAAATACTTAGAATACTAAAGCACAACTTTCTGAAACGATGGTCTAAGGAGAAAAAGATGCAAAAAATTTAAATTCTAAAGTGTTAAAGACAAAAATGTTATTTATGCACATATATAAGCTTTCCATTATTACTTTTACTAAGTAAATATATAGGAGGAATACAACAATCCATCTATTGCAGGGCACAGCAGAAAGAATTTTTAGAACTACTGAGACCTACATTTTGGAACAGAAACAATCTGATAATAATATAGTCCCATTTCTCTCTTGTTCAGGAGAAATCAGGCTGCTGCTCACCTTTGAAAAATCATTCTTGAGAAATTCTCCATCACAACATTACTGCTTTTTGATCTAATTTTCTGTAAGTTCTCTGTAAATACTAAAATATTATATAATTGAAGTACCATCATGGGAAATCTACTGCAATTACACCCTTAGAGACTGCTCTTTATGATCAAACACACGTTGGAACTGAGCTTCTAATGAGCAATGGACATTTATGAGCAGCTGCATCCTTGAGTAAAGAGGCAACAGTTGCAAATTCAAAATAAGGTTCAGAATTAGAGAATCGATAAATATCTTAGAAAATACCATTACCCTGCCTAACACATATTAGGAATTAAGATGTCAGCAACTCTTGATAACTTCCGTGAGTTCTGATGGACATTCACAGACAGACTGAACTTCCTCATGAAGTCTGGGTTTCTGTTGCATTTCATTTGCTCGCTCCAGTTTTACTCTTCTCTGTGTGGGTTTAAATCCTTGAGCACCTTTCCACACAGGCAACTCCAACACCTCTTTCATCTCCTATTTGGAGAACACCATCATCCAAATATCCACGCACTTGTTTCAGGAGAAACCCTCTCAGAGTGGGTCCCTTCCAACTCAGAACAGTATGTGATGTATCGTCAAGGGTGATTTCATTGGGGACTTCTTTAGCTCATCACTTACCTCTGACAATGAAGTCAGCTAACACTCAGGCACTGAGATCCCAGACACACACCCACTTTACTGTGTGAAAAGGAAAGAAAAGGAGTATAGTGGGGGAAAAAATCAAGAATATGTGAACAAAAGTCCCTTTTCCACTGTGCAGGCTACACTAGGATACTTGGGTTGCAAGTCAGTCCAAAAGCTTTCTTACATTTAGGCTTGCAAAATCCACTCTCCTCTCCAAAAATCACTAAATAAAGCACCCCTCTCTACAATCTTAGAGTCCGCTTTGCTAGTTTACCAAATCCATACAATTTTCCCTCCCTGCTCAAATGATCTGTTGCTGGATTACAAGCTCATGTGGAAGGATCAATATTGGTTGGCTGTAAACAATTCATTATCCTAGCATTCCTGCATGATTCAGAGAATCTCCAGTCCATTTTTTATAATCACTCTTCATATGCACCCTCTATCAATACCTTCTTGAATTCCAAGGCCAAATACACACTGGGGGGAAAAAATAAATATACAGAAGCACAATGTATTTGTGGTCTCAAAAGAAAAAAAACTTTTACTATCAGATACACATTAAATCCTCTGGTCTAAACCCCTGAGAGAAATAAGTCCAGATTTGTGAAATACTACTGAAATTACGTTTGAAGCCTAACGGATGGAGAGATACGGTACATAAAAAGTGACTTTTATTCTTGTGGTCTCCTCTGCCAAATCACTGACTTCCTGTGACAGCAAAAAGTAAGAAGAGTAAATGAAACATTAAATTCCCATTTAAATCAGATAAAAAATTTTGCTCATTAGTGCTTTCAGCAAGACTGAATTCTATTTCACTATCTGTTTTTGCCATATCAAGTGGAACAAAGGGACAGACCTCTAGAAAGCCTAACACAACACATGCAGTAAAATGGACTCTTCCAGTCCCAGTGTCAACTTCTGCATGAATAATGAGCCAGAACAAATGCATTTAAAACACAAGTACAGACAAAATATAAACTAATTATAAAGATAATTATATCCAAAACTCTTCTTTCACCAGTGGCTTCACTTCTATTTATTTTAAGTTCAAAAGACAGCTTACCGGGAATGAACTATTGCCATAGCAATTTTACTGGAATCTAGTGATTAGGTACATTCAGGTTAAATGTCAGTCCAGTTCTGGCAGTCACACTGGCCCTCAATACATTCAGAGAGTAAAGTCTGCAAGCCAGGAAAGTTTTAAGGGATCTTTTTGGTCTTGTAAAATAGCATTGAATGTGGAAACAGAAAGGTAAGATAAAAGCAGGCGGCTCGTGCACAAGCTTTGTGACATTGCATTGTCAATATATTTCTAGCTTGGTTTGTCACACTTCTGTTACTTTTCTATTTATCCATTACTCAAATAGACTGCATATTTGATGCAGACATTCGGGAATAATTTATTGCACACAAATATGTCTAGTAAGAACTAAATAATGAGTAATTTCATTTTAATTTATGACCTCAAATAGAACTTGAATCTTGATAAAAAGCAAATGAACAACCTGAAATATGACTTCCTTGCACTGAGATTTTAGTCTTGTGTGGAACACAGTCAATGTTATTTATGTCTGAAATGCAAGTAAAAAAACTGGCTATATTAACTGAACAACTAAGCACAGAAACCCCTCCCTCATAAGCCAGTAGATTGGCAACAAGTAGTGCTGTAAGTGTGTCTGAAACCCCTTGCTGTGGTACCTAGCACATAAAAAATAAAGCCATTTTCCATCACAAACATGTAGAGATCTGCCAGATAAATATTTGGAAACTGAAAGGCTGGTATTACAAGCAGATTGAAGCATGGCACCATCCCATCCTAAATTTCTTTAGGGTACATTCCTTCTGCTCACACTTTGATTGCAAAGACAGAAAAATAAAAGCAAAGCAAAGCAATGCTGCTTTTAGATGACAAACCATCTGGTAAAATGCCTACAATAATTACCCTGTTTCCTTTACAATAACTTTCCATATGTTGGTAACCAGACATATTTTCTTGTCCTACACTATAATCAACTTGGAACTAAAAATGCACTCTAGAGTGCTGGAATTGGACTTACATTCACAATTTAGGATATACCTGCCTGCAACTGTACTTACTCCTTCAAGCAGAAAACAATACCTGCTGATTTATTATGGCTCTTCATCACGAGACCTTATTAGATTTCAAATTTCAATGATCTTGCAAAACAAAGCACTGTCATACATTCTTTATTGCTCTCTCTTTTTTTTTTTTAGATAAATACCACCACATCTGTTTGACCCATCTACCTGTTAGGTTTGTTATAGAAATATTTCCACAAGTAAAACTATCTTTTCATCTCCATCCCAGTAGACACGTTCTGTATCTTCATCAGCCTTTTGATGGCCCAGATTTACTACCCAAGACAAGCAAATGCACCAAACATTTGTACACTAATCTTATAAACTCCTTTTCTGCTCCCAAAGAACCCTTGAACCTTTTCTTCTTGAAATTTTTATTTCCCATAAAGACCTTTTGCCAAAAAATACATATGACTCCATATTACATATGATTACACCCCACAAATGATACCATTTTTCCTCTGAATTCCTAATAGACACAATTATTAGCTTGTCAGCATTTTCCAACTATATCAAATTCACCTAGCAAAACGCATCAGTTCTATTTACAAACCTCACCCAAGTAGTATAAAATATTTTTATACTGAAGGAAAATTGATCTTAAGTTGCTAGTTAAGAACTATAAAAAACAATCAAGCCCTGAGACAGAATAAGCTTCTTATTGACTAAGCAAGTAGTAAGATACTTAGTGATATGACAAGACAGCCGTTTATATTCTGTAAGAAATACTGACACCCTACAACTGAAGCAATGCATGACACCTACATTGTTAATATTCAAGCACTTGCATAACTAGATGACAGAAATTCTCATGATTTAACATCAAGTCTTTTCTCCGTAACTTGTCACAATATGACAAGTTACACCCTACAGCAGCCTGCAGTACAGAAATGACCTAACAATGTAAACAACACCCCTGCGGCTGAGGAAAGAAATACTAGTAAAAATACATCTCACATTCTTTAAATACAGTCTCTCAAAATTGATATGAAAAAGTCAAAACACCTGAGAAATCACAGAAATTTAAAATGTATGTTTGCACACTCCTTAATACTACAGATTCTCTGATCTCTGCAGCAAAAACCTGAACCAAACAGGACATCAGCCTTAATTTTTCTTACAATCAATATTTACCCACAGGCCAAAAGCCAAGCACCAGATAGTGTGCATTGGCATCATGAAATTGCATTAGGGATGGAAAGGTTAGAAGTAAATAAACTGAAAGACAACAACTAAGGTTGTGGTCAAAAAATATTAGAAAGGAAAAGCAAAATTTGAAAGAGAAGCAGTTAAAACACAAATTATTCCATAAATACTAAACATATGAACAGCCTAGTTAGAACCAAAAAGATGTTCCACAGATCACTTAGTTCAGTGTTTATTACTCTCATCTGCCTTAACACTGTGGTTTTAAAAATGCATCAGAAATTTTCCTGGTTTGGCTGTTTCTTACGGCAGTGTAGTTTAGTCTCCATACTGATAGAAACACCATTCCAGTAACTTCCAAAATAATAACAGTACATAGTGAGCTGGGAGGTAGGGGGTGGTGTTAGAGAAAAATACTCCATATAAGATCCATGGGGCAATAGCCCCTCTACTTTTATATAATGCAAAATAAAATTTTTTCTCCTTGTATATATGGCATTCAAAAAGGACCCCCTCAGCCTGAGATTGTGAGAAATGGGCCACATTTCTGGGATTTAGTGTCGGTCCATCCTATAAAGGCTGTCGTAGTATTACAGTGGAAATCTGCTTAACTGGTTTAGAAATGTAGCTTTATCTTTATTCAAGAGAAGGGGGAAAAAAAAAAAAGAATCACACAGATGTGAGATATGCTCTCCCTGCTTGTCCAGCAGCAAGAGTGATTGAGACTTACATTCAGGATGAGATAATTGTCTTACAGTTGACCTTTTACTGCATCAGCTCTGTCCATTTTTCCCTTTCGTACCTTGTTGCATTCACCCTCCTTTCCCACATCGATAAAATGGGGGAATGTCACATTTCACTGCCGTGCTTGTTGAACTAAGTAGGAATTTACTCCTTTCACAATCCTCTTAGACCTACAGAATACATTAGAGTGTGTCTGGGTAATTAGGGAACATGTCACTCTCAAGCAAAGGTTTCTGTAACTCATTCTTGAGTTCACAAACCTTCATCTCAGAATGTGTCCACTGTAGGTCATGGCTTTGGTCCTATTTTAGCCAAAGACAAAAACTCCCTACTCTCCCTGCTCCTCTGTCACTCAAAGCTAAGTTCTTAAAGTCTGTCTTTGCGGAAATATGCCCCTTTCTAAACACTTGCTCTAAGTACACAATTACATATTGACAAATTTTGATTGCGTATAACAACATTTAGGCACAATTTTTATTTGCTCCTTGAAGTGCAAAGCTTATATTTATCAATTTTCTTTTAAATAAAATGCGTCCTAACTTCTCTAAGAATTTCTTATAGATAAGATGAAACAATAGCAAATTCCATGCTGGTTAAGAGAACTTTACACATAAAGAAAAAAACAAGTTACACCTCTTTGTCTGTATCTGTCCCAAAAAGTACTCCAGTTTAAAATACTTTCAAATTTTTAATTTTTTTACTCAGAGCCCTTGAATCTTTTAAGACACAGAAAATTATGGAAGACTTTTTATATTTACTTCTTTATAAACAGAAGTGGAGTTACATTTTGTTCCACTTATTTGAAGATACAGTAACTTTCTGAGGATAAGCCAGAAGTCACACATACGCTTTTAAGTCATACAGAAGCGTTGTGCATTAGCACACATTCTTAAATTACAGGAAAAAACAAAGTTAAAACTTGATCATGGGCCCTGCATCCAACATTTACATCCAAAACTTGATATTCATTGGCACATATCCCCATCATTTCCTTCGCTGAAATCTTGTACTTTCTTCAGATCAGTTTCTTTTCAGTGAATGATAACAAATATTTGATTGTAAGTTTTACTAACACAAGCACATACATATCAGAATTCACCTCACTGTTGGTGTATCAGATGTTTTTAATTACTCCACACTAAGTTTCTGGACTATATTCAAAATCTTGTTTTTGTATTCATATAATGCTAAATCATAGTTTAATCTAAGCCTGATTTAGCCTTTTAGTGCTACTAATCAATACTTATCTTATTAAGGAATTTTATGTAGATCCTCTGTTATGTGAATCATCATAATTTTGGAATCTCTCAAAGATCAAAGAAAAATACAAATTAATGACTTTGCTAATCCACTTTCTAGGCAAAAAACCCCTTGCTTCTACAGAGATTTTTTCATACATTGCAGGATATCCTTGGCTGCTAAATACTACATCTCTAGGCCAACAAGAAGATGCTTAAAATGAGGGAGAGGAGAAAAGAACCTTTCCAATATTCAGTCTTCTGCATAGTGATTATACCTGCAAAAATGTTACATATTCACTAACACTTGTTCTACCTGAATTCTATGGAAAAATCTGGCAGGCATAGTAAGCCTCTGCATTTTAAAGTGCCTGAATCCATGAGCATCATGAAATGTCTTCCATCCAGAAAGGAAAGGCCATAATGTATAATGCTTTAAATCCTAACTGAGGCTTTGCTAATCAAACTTCTGGATTAAAAGTTTTACCTAATTAGCTCCCTGTTAAAAGATACGGTTACTGAATTTTCACATTTCCTTTTCAATTGCTTCCTCTTATCTGATTTCTGTTCTTGGGTCCTTGTGGTGACCTATATAAAATGACAAAGTCTCATTATCAAAATTCTGCAGCACCCAGAACTGGCTGTAATTGATGAACTGAAGCCACAGCTGGAGCAAGAGCCTGTAGATGTAAAGTCAAGCAGGAAGGTGTTCCTTTGAAATAAGACAGAAATGGGCTATTCTCACCAGGGCTTTGAAAACAGGAGTTGGTAAAAATGTGAAGTTCTATTATATAAAAAATAAGAACATTTAGTGGAAAAAAAATCACGACTTGATACATTTATCCTCCTAATCTCTTTCTGCTCATCCAGGCAGTCATTCAGGAGCACCATCCCTCACAGACTTTGTGTGCTTACAAAGGAAGAAAAAAAAAAGCAAACATAACTTCTGTTGACCTTGTGAGTGCAGGAGGGGACACTCCATACACCATATAAAAATTAATGAGTAAGTCTAGTTATGGAAAAGCCATAGAATTCCTAGAACTCTAGAAAGGACATACACAGATATCATCCAAAAAATAACTCCTGAATTATCTGAATTACCACTTCACATGTCCTCTAACAAGTGGGCCAGCACCATTCAGCAGAACAAGCAGAGTACAACACAAAATATTTTCAGCCTTTAAGAGCACATAAAATTACTGTGAGTATTCCTTTTACTTTATTAACTGAAAGCAAAGGGGGAAGACAATAGTTCACTCATCCTACCTAATTCTCTTGAAATCTGAAGTACCTTTGGAACCTGCATTGTGCATGAGCTACTTTCTGAGATGCATCAAACATGCTGATCCTTCAAGTGTTTACAATGCCAAAACCATCCAGTCTTGCTGCCTACGTTTTCTCTCCATCATGATTGAACTTTAACATGAGGAGCTCTATTATAGGCCTCCCCAAGATGACTTTCCTCCATGTGTGAAGGAAACTTTCCCCAAGTGAAGGAAACTTCAGATGAAACCACTCCAAACTCTTTCTGTTCTCACTTTTTTTGTTTGTTTTACCTATAATAGGTTTTTTTCGTTATGCTTAGAACTTGTGGCGGTGATGCAGCCACAAGGTATAGTTCCTACGGCGCCGCCTCCATCACCAAGCCAGTATCAGTTCTGTGAAGACATTCATTGGAATGATTATCCCTCTCTGGGCGGTAAGCCAGAGGGGGAAGGCGAAAGCGAGGCTGGGGAAATCCCCGATCCCCCTTAGTTTTCCTGCCGTTTGAGTTTGTCAGTCAAATTTCGATTACACCCCTTTCCCCTCAGGATTGTTTACATATTCATAAAGTTAGTTTAATATTCATGTATAGCTAGAAAGTTCTGTTGCTCTGTTATCCCCATTAGATTATGTAAATGTGTTCCCTCCCAGTTCAAAATTTATTGGCCCCCTATCATTACGTATGGACTCCCTATAGGTTTGTACCCTGGACCCTCCTCTTACTAAGCCACTCCTACTTGCTTTATAACCCCGTGTAACGGTTGGTCGAAGCTCTCCTCTGTAGCCGGAGCTCGCCTCTATAGCTCCCCATCCAGTTACGTTGTATCCCCTATAGGGGTACAATAAACTTGGGTGATTCGCTACACGAGAGTCCCTCCGCCTCTTTATCTCTGCTCGTCAGCTACACTAACAACGATAGCTGCTGCTCCCTGGCAGGGGAGAGACAGCCTTGGACTCGCTCTTTAGCTAACCTGAGTGTCTGGACCCTGGAAGTCTGGTGCAGGTACCACGCCTGAGCGGCCAAGCGCTCCTTCAACTGTCGCCTCTGCTGACCAGTGGTTAAGCTGTCCGTGGCGACCACAGCACCGCGACAAGCACTGAGTATTGCTGTTTCAAACTTTATGAACTCCCAGTACTGGCAATTCTAATAGAGCTCCAGGGCTTCGACAGCAGCGAACAATTTGTCAGAATTTCTTAGTTTACCTCCAGTATTTAACTGTCTATAAACATGAGCCTTCTTATTGGTACATGAATGTATCTTGGCTACATCTGACAATAAAAATCTTCAGTTATATGCATTTCCATTCAGAAGCCATCACAAAACTCACCCATGTCAAAACACTTGAGGTTAACAGTAAGAAAAGTAAAATAGCAAAGTTTTTGTCATCTAACATTGACTTAGAACTCTTAGCCCTGTCTATAATATATGCTGAAGGGTCATAACTGGGGTTAAAAGAAAAAAGATTACCTGAAGGATATTTTAACGTGTTCATTGTTTCAGAAAAAAACAGTACTGACACCAACAACCTAAAAATATCAAACTTCAGCCCAAACAGGCACAACATGGATTCTGCTTCACAGCCTTATACCTTATAATACAAATGTCATTTACATGTGTGCTGTCATAAAACATTGAAAACTAAGCTTTTGTGCCTCAAAAGATATCAAATTAAATTAATCAGCTTTATTTTATGTTTTTTCATATACAAGCTGTTCTGCTTAGTAAGTGGGACTACAAAAAACATAATTCAGTTTAAATTGCATGTGTCATATGGAAGTAAATGTTTCATAACATGTTCTATAGTTAATTTTTTAATAGAAAAAATGATAAATTGTTCTAGATATGGCTACTGCTTGTAACTGACAAGTATAAAACACTGATGAAATGTGAAAAATGATGTTTCAAAAGTTTCATTTTAATAAAGCAACGTAGTTTCTACTCTCTGTGACCAAGTAGTAATTTTTCCCTAATAATGTTCTTAGAAGCATGAAAACTCTCAAAAAATGTGGACTACAACAATTTCAAAGTTCCTGTGTATAAAAGTAGGCTTAACTAAGACAGTGGTCTCTCTGTATCCCACAGTGAAATTTGTAATTGCTATAAATATTTTGAAAAACCCTACTAGAATCCACTTTGTCAGCATCTTAGATTGCAGCAATTAACCTCAGCTAACTCATTAACTCAGTCCAGAAATGTCTGTTCCTTACTTTTATTTCAATCACAACCAAAGCACCCTTCATAACTATGATACGTATCTCTCCAAGGACAATACTTAAATGTAATGCAGAGAACTTTTTCAGGACCAAAGCATGGACCACTGCCACCATCCTTTTTTTTTTTTTTAAATCAAAAATGTATGTACCTTTTTTGGTATGTGCTCCAATTCCACTGATTTCAACAGGAAGTACATTTTCCTTACAAGACTGTTGCATCCTTAGAAGACACTCAGACATATTTTTGTACTTTCAAGATATAAATTACTCATTTCCATCTTGCCTTATAATATTATATTGAGCATGGTGTTGTACCATATTATAAACAAGAACTATTTATTATAAATACTTATAAGAAATGAACATTCCAAAAATTTAATGAGCCAAACTATGATGTGCATGCTGCAATTCATTAGGTTCTCAAATGAAAAGTAAAGAACACCACAGCTCAAAATTAAAAACTGTGGTTTTAAATTAGTTCTTATAGGGCTCCTGATCTTTTAACTGGTAGTGGGAAATGGATAGAAGAAGACACATGCTGTAAGTTCAGTTCATTACTACCAGCTCTGCATTATTCCCCAGCCTTCCTGACATCACGAAGATTGATTGCTACTCTATTCTTTTAGCTGTGTGTGGATTTAAATAAAGGGCTTATTTTCTCTACCGTATTTCAGAAATTTTATTATTTTTCTTTTTTCTCCCATTTCCTTGCACTCACAGCACATTTTGGAGATCTCTCATCTCAACATACTCTCCTGTAGCACTGGAACAAGAATCATTAGCAATCTCAATTGAACTCTGTCACATCTCCAAAGCAGCAGAAGTCTATTTCACATTGGGAGAGTCATGCTGCACTTCCCAGAAAAGACCTACATTGCCTCCAGAACAGCGGCCAAAACAAAGACGCCATCACGATCCAATAATGGGGATAATTTTCACCACAGATGTGGGTAAGTAAGGAAGAAAAGATAAAAGCACTCAAGTTAAAAAAGCGTGCAGTAGGAAAAACTCCCACAAACTACAGCTGACCTCTTCATCAAGCAGCTTATTTTCAGTACCATATGAAAGCTCAGGCTGTTTTTTAAACTTCTCAGTAAAAACATTAACAGTTAATAATACAACCTCTTGAACAAAAATAAAATTATTGTATTCTGGGTTTTTTTATTTTTAAAATTCACTTTATTGCAGTAGAACTAAGTCTGCCTTGTCATATTTCAAGGCTGTGTAATTTGGTTCTTTATCTCATTTCACAGGAGACTTTTGATATCTCTGAATAGCCTTAACTCACCAAAGAAGTCACACATCTACACTTTGTAAAAGCAGACAAAAAAAAAGAAGAAAGTATAGGTATTTTTAAATAAAACAAGTGTTTTAACTGAAGTTTTTCATCAGACACTATCATGAGGTCTTAATTGAGGATACACGCAGGAGGAAACAATGATTTAAATATGGAACTATTGAAAGAGGATGACCATTCATAGCAGGACAGCTACATTGCTCTGTACTTTGCAAAACATCTATTAGTCAAAACATGGACAATAATGCCAACAGTTACATTTATATACATTTTTTTATAACTAGAAAATTATATTTAGACAGCAACCATGAAGCACTTATACGGGGTTAGCAGAATGCATGCAATTCCCATAGAATCTGGTTATTGAAGTCATGCCAGCTTAACTGAAAAGAGGTTTTGTTAAACTAATACATTCTTTGTGGAGGAACTGTTCTATAATAGGTTTTCAAATAGTTATTTCAACTTAAACTGTGTCTGTGAAGTTGCGCTGTTCTCATTTTATGAGAATTTCATATAATCCTACTAAAGAGAATTCTTGCTTCAAACTCCTACACATTCATTGCTGCAGGCAGACATGGAGAGGGTATATAGGGCAGGAGGATTATTAGACTGGAGACAGACAGCTTTCCCATTTACTTCCAAAGACAGCCACAAATATTTCTTGTTCATGTCTTCTTAATCAAGCTTTTAGCACTACTTTTTCTGCACTGTCATGATAAACCAACCAAGGAGCAAACACTGCTAGGTCTCCATGTCCCATCATCCTTTTTCTTTTGTGACAAACTGGAAGCTCATTCATACAGGAATCATTCTTTCCCTCTGTGTTTATACAAGTCCAGCAAGATGCTCATTCACTGGTAATTTCCTAGATTCTACAAACATACATGAAATATTATACGCAGAATTACAAGAAAATACTGGTCTTGGTTGATTACCATGGCTGCAAGGTCAGAATCTAATAGGAGAGGCTATTGCAGTCAGCTCAAATGACCCAGATGTGACAGACAATGCAAACTCCAGCCCTTCCCAAGCCGATTCAAAGCCCTTCCCAAGCTGATTCAATGTGAAGAGCTCTCAACAGGAGCATAAGAGCGCTAGAGTGTGTTTTACACTGTCTGCCTCAAACTAACTGACCCAAAAAAAATACACCTCACTGCTCACTGTTACCTGGAAGGGCGTCTACATCCAAGGGAAACAGGCTTATAACTCAGAAGTTCTATCCAAAGGCAGCTTAATAAAAATTACACTTTGCTTTTTAGCTATCATACCTGCGAATATCCACCATGAGAATGCCTAAATGCAAGTGCTTTGTATGTTATATTACATCCTTAAAGACTGCTAAAAATTTAACTAGCTGGAATCCAAAACATGTGACCCTAAATTGAGAAGCTGTTAAATAAAACATGTAGGAACATACTCAAAGCTTTCATTTGGAATTCTTTTGTGGCCATTCTATATTTGGAGCTTGAATGTCTCAAGAACTACCTCAAGTAACCCACCAAAAAAAAAAAAAATCACNGTGGCTCTAGGAAGAAAAATAAAAATAAAGAAAAATAAATTGGGAGTTTATTATCATTTAGGACTTTTTCACTCTTAAGTGGATATCCAGAATGAACAGTCAGCTGTCAGAAAGTGACAGAGATGAATATTAACACATGTTGGGGAAAAAAAGTCCAAAAGCTTTGCTGTCACATTAAGTTCTTACATATGAAAACGTATTTCTCCATTTTAAGGGCTGAAAAGTCACAAAATAATCCTTCACTTTACTACTTTTTAACTAATATGTGGTAACCACCACAACTCCAGCCAACATTAGGCAAGGGTGGTGAATTTTGGGGGGGCTTTCCCACTGTTAGATCATTCAGTTAATTGATCCTGATATATGAACCCATACACGTAGGAGAAATCAAATCCCGATAGTCCGATAGAAAGGGTAACTGAAGACTCACTTTTCCTGATAGAATCTGCCTGCCCCAGGTGCAAGAACAAGGCAACCCTGCATTTAACAGCCTCTGCTCAGGAGCTTCAGAAGCTTCTCAGTAATTTCTCCCCTGTGGTAGAACTCAGTTTTTCAGAAAATACACTGACAAGGTGCTTCTCTGTTCAAGTTCAAAAGAATTAAAATGTGCATACACCTAAAACAATAAAGATTATTGGTTATGACAGCACATTACAAGAGTTTGTAAAACAATTTCTTCTGAAGATTTTTCTAATAATTTCTGGCAATTTCTTCTGTCCTGTCCCTTATTATCTTATGTTGGACTCTTATTTAAACATTCCACATTTTTAGGCAGGGCAATGCTGATTAGACTAATTTCTTCAATTAAATTTTCACTAGCCCAATACTAGTGCATTATTTATAAGTTGTTTGCTGGTTTACAAGGTTTATCCATTAAACCAAATAAATGTTTTCGGTGACATTTGTTTGAACTGAGACCAAGACATTTTTTAATATTCAAACCAAAAAAAGGCTTCAGTAAAGGACAGTAACAGGACTTCTTGACTTTAAAAGTCGTTTTAGCAATTGTGGAACTATGAGCAAAAAGTGGTAACAGCAACATAAAAACCACTGAGTAAAAAGTGGGGTTACTTTTTTGTTGGAAGAATATGGCATACAGAATCAACATGTTGGAGAAATATCATTTCATGTTTATTTGTATTCACCCTCTGTCAAACACAGATCTTCTAGTAAACAGTTAGAAGGTAGCTTTTTTGAATCCTTTCTTAAAATTAGCATCCCATCAGTTTCTCCTAGAAATAAAAAGACCCAACACTAAAGATTCTAAAAAACTATAAAAATTACATTATACATTTTTCTTACAAATTCTCCAGTAGACTTAAATTTGAATTTTCCCATCAGTGTAAACCCGTATGTCATCCATATGATGATGGTCAAATCAAAGAACGAAAAATAAACCTAAATTTTCTTATTTGCAACCTGACAACAAAATTATTTCTCTTTTCACTATAGCATATGATTTTGTTTATCCAACTGTTGCTATTTTATGAAAAGTAAATGTTCATTGTTTTCTTAAGAGCATTAAAAACTATGCCATTGAAATTCTCCATATTTCAATGTGAAACAATGCTCACACCTAAAAGACAGTATTTTTATCAGCACAAAGGTTTTCTTTTCAATAATAAGTTCTCAAGCAGATTAGTATGAAAGTGTAGGGATTTCTTTTGCTTGGTTGTGGGTTTTTTCTTTTAAGTACAAAACAATTACAGGTATCTACTTACATTTTACTGAACCAAGTATAGGCTAGTCCTGACTGTCATACCGCTGGATCCAACTTCTCCATAATGCCAGACTTCCCCATTTCTATTCAAATCACAAGCTATAATTGGGAATTCATTATTGAAAAACTATTATATCTTACGTAGGACCATTTGCTTTTTAATGAAACCAAAACAACATAGCAGAAAATGTTCCCTAGCTTACAAACATACCTTCATTAAACCTCCTTTTTTAATTAAAAATATGATATTAAAGTCAGGTCTAATGTAACTTGCAAGATGCAAAACCCCATGTAAATACTTTGTTAGAAGGGTATTAAAAACATTTGTTACTACCTCATTAACTTCTGTGCTTGTCAAACATGTCTATTAAAAAATGTTAAAATTTAATCTTATGCCTACCTATTAAAAAGCAGAAAGCAAAGAGAGAAAGACAGACCAACACATTATTACTAAAAGCCTAAAGCAATCAAGGCAGTGATAGCAATAGGAAGTTTTACCACCTCAAGAACACTGAGGCGTGTTTTACAAAAAGGGGAGTCAGATACTTCTGGGGACAGAAAGAGAGGCGTAAAATAATACACTTCTAGACTTATTAGAAATATTGTTACTTTAATACTAAGCAAGGAATGTTTCTTACTATTTTTTATTTTCTAGATAACATGGAGCAAGATTGAGAAGGGGATAAGCAAATCCAGAAATAAACTGAGACTAATGAGGAATTGCCACCAAACAACATCTTTGATATGAAAGAAAAAATCTCAAAGATCATTCAAAGTAGGAGATATTAGACGTGACACTAGACTGTTCTACCACACCGGCACAAAAGAAAAGAGACATCCAAATAAAAGAACACATTTCAGAACTAGAAAAAACTTGACACTAGGTTTCAAAATCAGAAAATTTGCTTTCCTGTAATTTAGGGGAAAAAAATCCTGTTTGTTGTTTTTAACATAATTCTGTTCCCAATAGATATAAATCCTTTAATTTTTTACATATAAGTCTGTCTCACATGAAATACAATAGAATAGGAATGGTGTCACTGCACATGCTGCTGATAATATCGGTTATTATTTTTTCACCTTACAATACTCTAATTTCAAGCACACAAGTCATTAAGCACTGCAGCTTTCAGGCCAAAAGTTTTTTCTTACAACTGTCATAAAACTTCAGAAGGTTTCATATTTTTAGAAGTGTCTAGGAATACATGCTTGGTTTATTACATCAAAGAATCCATTTACTGACATCCCTGCATCTGGACAAGACTAAGCATTCATGAAAGAAGTGCAAGCTAGAAAGCCTCTTTTCCTGATCATCTGGCATGGTTGAGGGTTTTGAACAGCAACTATCGCTATTTCCTGAAATTGTGCAATCCAGCTAAACAACTCACCCTTAGTGGCAGCACAGAATTCAGATAATGTGACAAGGAAGCTGGACAGCATTCCAGCCCAAAGCAGAAATTGTGTATTTCATCTTATAAGGGTAAACCTGAATATAAAGTCATAAACATTTTTTACCCATTTTGAACACAGATGCAGAGACACGTGCAAGCTATGTTGCAGAAATTAATCAATTACTTGAGTTTTAGCTGGCAATGTAATTTCTTAAACTAAAATTTCTTCCTCAATTTACCTGATTGCTACCATTCATTGCAGGAATACCACAATAAGCAAAGCAAGCCCTTTCTCTAAGTGAATTTCCCTCCTTCCTTCTCCTTCTTCATTCCTCCTCCCTTTCTTTACTGCAGGAGATCATCAGGTGAATAGAAGACTGAAATAAACCATCTCTGCACAGAGACAAGTGTGTGCCAAAAATTTCTGTTGTTAAAATCAGCAGATTGAAGATTAAATGGTTAAACATTTTAAATCCCAATGATTCACCCATTTGTAACAGAAAAATAATACCTTACTTCTTTCCCTGCATGCAAAAATATCAGAATGACCTACTGTCACCATTTTTACAATTAAAGACACTTGGCAAAATACACTTGTTTCGTCCTGCTCATAAACACGTTAGAAAACCTCCAGGCCTAACTCCGTATTTCCCAATTTTATAAACCTTTCCCCGTTTAATTTTAACATAAGACGTGACAATAAATTTGCTTTACTAACTGTACAATGTGGTGAGGATACTGCAGGAGTAAGAAAGAAAGGATGCAGATGGCATTGCAGTGAGAGGAGAATTTGTGCTGCAGACGAAAGCATTTCCCAGGCTGAAGGTTTTTATCACTGAACTGTGCCCCCGAGCGCGGTGCTTTATCCTGCGGACTGCGCGGCTCCCCCGGCTGGGCACCGGCAGCGGGTCAGGGTCAGAGGACAGCGCTGCAGCCGCCGAGCCGCGCCCAGCCCTGCCTGGCCGGAGGGCAGCGGGCAGGATGGGCAGCTGGGTTGGGAACCCCCCCGGGCACCTCCCTCAGCCCCGGGAACCACAGCCCTGCGCGGTCAGCTAAAGGGCCCCGGACACAGCTGGGAACAGCTGTGCTTCGGGCACCTCAGGCAGGACCGGGGCTCCTGCCGTACCGCGAGCACCAAGGGCCACAGCCAGGCTAAACTTTGAACAAAGCTGTGGCTACAAAGAGCAATGACGGCCTTTCAGTATCAGTATTTAGCAACATTAGTATCTTAGGCACTAGGAGACAGTCTGCGTGCCTTCTGCGAAACCCTCTTCAGAAAGAACTGTTCCACACTATTAAGTCTATCTCTTATACATTCTCTATTATTAGATATTGCTATTTTAAGTTCTTCTCCGGGTCTTAGAACAAAACTGTATAAACAGACTTCACACTGATAGCATTTAATTGCTTTGCATGTGCAATGCATGAATGACTCGAGCAATTAAGAGCCAGAAGTGCTGCTAAGTTTCCATCCTTTTAGAACCCAGGAAAATCTAGTGAAATAAAGCAATGATTCTCAACTGGACTCATGCAGTCTGAAATCATTCAGTGGGTCTTCTGAAAAAAGAAAGCATGTGAAACGTGCCTATGGATCCTAGGGATTAAGAGGTATCATTTTTATACCTTTTATACCATATCAATATAAAATTAATGCTTCTTCAAGCATATTTTAAAACTGGAAGAACAGCTACTTTGTGGTTATAAATGTTCTACAGAACTAGAACATTCATAAGCAAGTCTTCCAAATGATGCATTACAAGTTGATTTATTTCATTCTTTTAAAAATCAACTAAGCATTCAACCATTCAGTTAAGATAAGTACTTCTAAGGAGACAAGGCCATGATTTAGGACATACTTTAGCACAATCTCATAGACATTTCAAGTTACTGAAATGTGAGGGTAATTTTGCTATATAAACACCTAAAAGACTCTCCAGGTACCAGCCTCAAAATTGGTATCAGTGGACACTTCTACTGATTTTACGTCTTGGCCTAAACTGACACAAAAGGGGAAGCAGGAGGTCCTGTTAAAGGACCTGACAGTGACTGGTGTATAAATCAAAACACATCAAAACACATCAACTATGCAGTTATCAAAACCATGATTTTACAAATGTGCTGAACTGGATTTTTAACTTCTAGTTTTGAAATGTTTTCATAAAGAAGAGATGACATCCAGTGTCTGATAACTATTGGAATATTTTTTTTATTACTACAGCTATTACATCAAGTCCAAAACCTCTTGTTATCAATGCCAACCCATTGTACAAATTTCTTTATCTAAATAGTTAGATCTTACATATCCATGATCTGGTTCCTAAATTTCATGTATTTTGTTTAAAAGTTACGAGGCATTTCTCATTGTTACTTAATAAACAGACGCTAGGATAAACTTTGTGAATATATATGTTAGTTCATTTTTCCAAAGGAACGGATTGTTTCGTTCAACAATCCAGACACCTGAAGTTAAATTGCAGAGGAATGGAGATATAAGCAAGATTTACCTTTTCCACAGACACTGTCTCTGATATATCAACCATGAAGCTGTTAGAGCCATCATGCACCAAGCTTGGCTTCTTTCAGAACTGTCTCATTGATGTTGGTTGGAGATTCTCCTGGAGACGGCTCATTCTCTGCTTCAGACCAAGTTACAGAAGTCAATGTTGGCATGGAAGCCAGAGTGACAAGGAGAAATAGCCATAAATATGGACTCTTATTTCCAAGAAATGCCATTTATTATTTGTAAATAAATAATTATTTATACATATATTATTTGTAAAAGAAAAATTTCTTTACTTCAGCCAAGTCCAGAAAAGGCAGCTGGCTGATGACCAAATATCGACTTGCAATTTGTAGGCAAACAGCTGGGAGAAAGCTGGATATGCTTCAGCCTTCACAGAGTTGATTTGGCAGCCAGGGAAAAATGAGCAGGAAAAGATTTTTGCATCTGTAGGTTACTGTAATTAGTAAAGAGCATTCTGTGAAACTTCCTAAGACACAAAATTAGAACTGGCTCATTTTATTCATATAAGATAAGAGAATTTCATGTGGATAATTTGATGACTACATTCAGCTTTCAGTTGTTAGCAGATTTTTCAGGGTGGAAAATAAGCAGGCAGACTACAGATGGGGAAAACATTGGAGCTGGCTCAGCAGGGTTAATTCTGGCATGATGCTGCATTACCAGTCAGCTGCAGTGCCTCAGCACCACACTCCAGGGACTGGGGTAATTGTGCGTGGAGCTGGCAGGGAGTCAGGAGCTTTGTTAGTTCCTGATCAGCATTAACCATTCTAAATAAAGCTCAGCTCTACGCAGACAAGTGTAGGTGACTCCATGTGATCCTCATCAGTACGCTGGAGCTTTCTTCCATGTGGAGTAAGCTACTTTCCCAATAACAGATAATGGAAAGTGACTACCAACAGAAGAAAGATTTTGTCCAAAGCTGTTCCACTCCAGTTTCAGCCCTTCTGTACAAAATTTCCCAAAAGCATACAAGGAAAGAAGGAAGTCAGTAGAAGAAAGCAGACCTTTGCATTGTCACAGGTGCACAAATAAAAACCTGCAATTAAGTGAAAAATAGAACTTGCATTTGGTGTGCTTATTACTACACAGTGAAAATGTTTCATTGTAATGAGTTTTAACCTTTACTGTGAATTCTGTAAGATTATAGTCCATGCAAGGGAACACTTTCAGGGACTCAGAACCACTAAAGAAATTAAGACAAACCAAGCAAACAACTCACTAGAGTAACATCCTGTGACAAGGTACACTAGTAAAAATAAAAATAAAAGGGGCATCAAATGAAGGTCTAAATACAAAGGGTGACCAAATTAAGACTTTATCACAACTAAACATAGCATCAAAATCCAGCAGATTGCTGGACAATTTACTGAAAAACTTCCAGAATAAATCTGATATGGACAATAAGGCAAGTAAATTAGGTAAAAAACTGCAGTATTTATCAGCTCTGAAGAAGACCTCTATAAGCTCTAAAAGGTCACCATATTGTTAAATTGTACAAGAAAGTTTGCAATATTTGGAATGAAAAATACAGAATCCATTTTGTGGTCTGAAGGTCTATATTTTTCTTATAAGACCAAGAGATTTCCAAAGTGAAATATGACCATATCTTTTTCTAACATTATAGAGATACAGAACTTTTGATGTTGAAGAAAATTGTGAGAAAATTTCTAGGGGCAGATTATAAACCAAGCCTTGCAATACCAAGTTTCCAAACCTTTGTTTCAAAAAAGACAATGTTAACAAATCAGGCAGGAGACAAGGAAGAACAAGCAGGGTGAGGAAAGGACTTTTTTCTTACATCTATTAATTATTTGTAGCCAGAACTATTTCATCTGAATTGACTAATAATGTGGTCTTGCAGATATTGATCACTATTGCAGCCTATTGATCCAATCCACAATCAGCTGAGTGCAACAGAAACAGTCTTTAATTAGGAATTTAAATATGCCTGCAAAACAGATTCTTATTTCTTTCCTTCTTCATTCATCTCATCTTAAATCATATCAAATTTTTTATCTTCACATAGAATCCAACAAAGAACTCATAGCCATCTACTTGCTCCAGGAACACCCTTCCAGAATAAACAGAAACAGTAAAACAATTACGAAACTGTAATTACAACTGGAAAGACTCATTGAAGGACTCAGTCCCTCAGAAACTCAATCTTATCAATAAAACCAAAAATTATTGGCAGAGAAGAATTATAAAGACTGACTCCCAACATATTTCACGAAAAGGAATTTTAGAGAAACTTCTTTTCTAGAAGAATCCTCTCATTCAATCTGGAATAAGAAGAGATGCAATCCACTCACACTTCCAAGTTGATGTAGATGACTATGCAAAATGACCTCAGCAAAACGGCATGTGACCTCCCCATTAGTTACTGGCCAAAGCAGAAACAAGATCTAAAAAAGGTAAAGACCTAAATACACTCTGAAATAACAGTATTACTTAACAGTCATACGTGAAAGTCAGGGTTAAGAGTCAAAAACAGGGAAATCTACTACATTTGTCAAGCATTGAGCAGGTTTTACTAAATTTTCAGAACTAAAATGTAGACAATATTTCTAGCTGGTAAGTCACTGCTCAGGTTAATGCTGTTGAGCAAAAATATTTTACCTATGATAAGGTCATAATTTGTCTAATAAGAGTTAATGGAAGCTAACTGGATCACTCTAGTTAGTTCTCTAGCATTCACTATGGAAATGCAAATCAAATTTGCTACCAAAAAAAGAGGAAAGGAGAATAAATATTATATTTGGAAACTCATCAGCAATGAAAACTGACTATTTTTTCTCTAAATTCTCTTCTTATATATCCCAATTCATACCTTGATGCCAAAAATTAGTTCTTATTATTTCTATTCATGTGAAATACTATGGCAGATGTCTAACTATGTCTGCTTCTGTATTAAAGAACAATGCTGGTCTAAGAGGAAGCAAAATTCAAAAATCCATACAGATGGCTAAAAATAATGTGGGTTGCTGTATCCACATGAACAATGGTATATAACTTTTTAATAGGACCAGAGAAATTCATAAGCTTTTCATACCTGTAAGAGTGCTAAGGACACCTGGAACACTATGCAGCATCATTAATGCATTTATTCAGACCTGGAATACGGGCAGGTGCCAAAGGAAAGGCCAACAGTCAAATTCTCTGATATATTATGTGAATTCACCTAGCTGAGACACAGAAAATTCAAACCAACTATCCTTATACTTAAAGAACTGTCAGTACTGGAATGAAAATGTCACAATGCCATTGAAATGCTAGCCAAGCAAGAAAAGAAGCTATCAGGCTTTTCCAGCATCTAAATCCTCTTTGTCTAAGAAGAAAATAAAAACTATTTTTGGAAGCTAACTTTATTTATGCAACTCACAGTTAAAAGACAACAACAGAAGCTACAGAAATTACATTCCTGTAACTACAGTGAACAGATGCCTAAGCATCAAACAAACTGAGAATCGAACAGATGTTATTCTGATAAAGGTAGAGGAAAACCAGGAAAACATATTTCAAATAGATTGCCTTCTAATGGCCGTTTGAAGTATATATTTACTCATCTAGCTAGTATCCTCAAAAGTATTCCAAACCCTGTGAAGGTCAAAGGCAAGGGCAGCTTTGCGGTTCAGGAGTAGCACTGCTGTGGATGAGGATGTCAAGACCAGGGCCCCAGCCCAGCTCTCCCTCTCCAAACTAGCCAACGCAGCAATTCAAACGTCTCTTGCTCAGAGCAGATTTGGTACATGAAATCAAAGCTTCTATAACTGTCAGACTTCAGGGCACAGACACAAGTGCTTTGTGATTAAGCCTGAATTGATTTCCTTATTCTATTATGAATATCTATAGCAAATATTTCAGCTTACCTGTTATACAAGCTTAAAAATCATTCATAAAGTTTAACTCTTGTCTTTTTTTCCCAATGTTGCCTGTATTTCATGTCTTAACTAATGAAATGCAAACACACAACATCGTATTCCATATTCATCTTCATCCCACTTACTTCATGAGGTTTAAAGGGACTATGAATGACTTATTATTCTACTCATCCATAATTGCAGTAGAATGACTGCAAAATAGTTTCTGCACTGAAACATCCCTACATCAACTTTGGCTCCCTCTGGGTTTGACATGATTGTCTTTAGAAAAAAAGCAAGTTCTTCTAAAATGAGGGATACAAGTTTCATCAGCTTAGCCTGATCAGCAATCAACCTAACCATCTTTACAATTCCCTTGAAAAACAGAAAACTTCATCACTGTTATTTAAAAAGACAGAGAAAAATAAACTGTGCAGATCAACAACTGGTACTCAACAGTTTTACAGTTATTCCCCAAATTAGATTAGGTTAACATCTGAATCAATACACCATTAAATACTCAGGAACTTTTCTCTCTAGACACTACAAGTGGTAGAAACTTCCAGCTGAACACAGGGTTATCAGAAAACAACAGTTCATTGATTAAAATGAGTTTTGTGCTGGCACATCTGATCAGAGGAGGCCAAATCATAGATGTGTTTCTGACAGACACTTTCTCTCCCTACTGCAGCACTTATACTCTGCTCCAAGATCAGGGACACTGGCCCTTGAAGCCCTCAGCTGCAGCCCCACTCTCAAAGTCAGAGAAGAGAATTTCAAAGCCATAAGACTGCCAGGGTAACTTGAAGTGCTCAAGACTCACAAAACTTCAGCTTCAGCTTCACAGAACTGCCCTGCTCACTGCCAAGAAGCCTGGAAGAGCTTCTGCCAGCCAGCAGCTCTCAGAGCTCAACAGCTGCTGGCAGAAGAGGCCCCACCTCCAAGTGGGGTGAACTTCCACACCGTAGGCAAGGAGCTTAGAAAATCTGAGAATACAGAATAGAGCTGGATGCAAATCTATCTTGGAAAAGAAAAACGTCCTCAGAAGTAGAAATCTGAAGTTGGAAAATGCTGCGGTACTGATTACAAAGTGAAAAGCACATATATCATGCAAAAATAACTAAGATGCTACTCTTGTGTTTGCCATGTGTCACATTCCAGAGTATCCTTCAATTGATGAGTATAATGATTTACCTTATGTCTCATGTAAACACAAAGTATAGTTAAATCACTCACTAATAGATTACATTAACAGAAAAGCCTCCATGTTCCTAAACCAAATACAATGAAGTTTGGGGCCATACCCAGGCTTGCTCCACACTACTCCTAGCAGGATGTGATAATCAGAGAGCAGACTGTAACTGATAGATCTATCCTGCTGTTCTTAAGCAGGCCTTTGTGAAAAGGCAGAATCACTGTAACTATTGATCCATTCTTTCTCACTCACCTGCAGAAAGAGTTGCAATTTGATGATTGCAGGGGAATATGTTTAACTGGGGAAGAAGGTATTTTGGAATCAAGTGGCACAGCTGACCTTGCTCCTGCATTCTTTCACCTTAGAGAATTTCTTTGGTACATTCCAAGAAACCAAAGCTCATATGGTTAGTGAAATAACTAATTCTAAACCTACATTTATTATGTTCATAGACAAAGAAATGACTATGAGTTTACATCAGCTTTAAGTGGTATCATAGTCAAGTCCCAAGCCTTCTAAAGTTGTTGCACATTTTTAGAATCCTCTGTACAAGCCAGGTCTCCACACACCTTCTGAAAGATTATCAAGAATTTCTGTAACATCAACTCAGTACCTTTCCATTACTTTTAAAAGGCAAGAGTTAGACAAATTTTAACATTAGAGTCTATTACAGTTATGTAAATTAAGTCAATTTGTCCTTCCTTCAACTAAACTTGTTAATTTCCCAGGGGTCTCAACACCATTTTCTTCAGTTGTCACATATGCCATCATCACATGGTATACTGTAGCCTTGAAAAGAATTAATCAATTATCTGATCTTACAGACCCTGCCTATGTCAGTAAACCTCGTGTAAACCATCTCCCTGAAATTCAAAGACATTCTCAAATGAGAAAGTTTCTCAGATCCCCACATACAAGAACACAACCTTGGTGTTCCATAGTCACTATAAATACCAGAAAACTCTCTTGCTACCAGACAGATTTCGAAATCTCAACACAAAAGGCATTTAGCTCATAAACTATTATTAGACTTTTACATGGCCTTCTTCCTTCTGTTTAATGTTCAGTTTGCCTGAAAACGGCTACATTTGCCTGAAAATTAGATTACAATAGAAGTACAAGTATATAGTCAATCACAAGTTATTAATAGACTGCTACGTGTGTATGAAACCTAAAAATTTTGTTTTGGTTAGCCACTCCAGAAATTTGTTCAATAATTTGATTTTGATAAAGGTATTTAACAATTTGCTTAATTTCTTCAGCAGAAGAAACCATACATGACCTCTAAAGGAAAGGTATAAATAAAATTTGCATGAATTTTTAGACTTGCTGAATTGAATGCACAAATCATTAAGGCTGAATAAGAAACCTAAGAATCATCATGTGGTTCTTGGTGATAGTTCCTGTCCTTATGGACAAGCACAACTAATATATATTTCAAAGGGAGATCACAGCAATGTACCAAATCTGGAAAATGACAAAAAATTGCCCAGGTATTTCCCTTAGCCACATGATTTGATTAATAGTTGATGCCTAGAAGAATTAAACTGTCTCATTGATGTTGGTTGTCTAAAGGATTGTCCTTCTCACAAGATCACCTTCAGACTCTTCCTGTTTGTTTCTGTATAAAAGTGAACAAGTAGTCCATCCCAGATTATTCAAATCTTTCCCTATCTACTAATCTTTCTCAGGGTGATATCTATTTCTGCCTTCTCTATCTTGTAAATAAAAAGTTACCTCAACTTGATTTCAGGGAGCCAAGTAGTATTTGTTCATAGAAGTGAACAGCACTCTAGAACAGTTTCTGCTCTCTTGTGACATTATCTGCACATCTTTAAATTGCATGTTGAACACTCAGGCTCACTGAGGATTATACCACATACACCCACCAAAACACAGGGGTCTTCCTCTCAAAGAATCAACATTTATTCAGAATAGGCCTGGCTGACTGAAGTTATTCCTTCTCTTGTACACTTGGGGACAACAAGCTTCAGCTTTATTAGATCCAGCACAAAGGACCAGATAAGGGCTACCAAGGCTGAAAGAGAGGCTTGTTGGAAAGAAAAGGAACTGTATCTTGTTACTTTTTTAATAGCTATTGTTCCTACAGCTACCCCAAAGTCTTCTCAAACTGACAATACAGTTGCTGTTGCAACTAATACATGAGGTACAACAAAGTTCTCAAAATCATTAATATTCAGTGACCTTATCTCAGTAAAACAACCCTACTTTCACAGTCAATTTGAATTCTTTCTTACCTTATTCAAGAGCACCTTGTTCACAAACACCTTTGGTACAGAAGTCTTTGAAATACTGAGCATTAATATATTGCCCTGTTTCCAGTGGGAGAGAACATTATGAAACTAAATTATTCTGTAAACTGCTAGACTAAATATTTGCCAGATATAAAAATAGTCCAAGTGGTTGATTTTTTTCTTTAATAAGAAGGCTTTTTTCATTACAATTTAAATATATCCTGATAGGATCACTGATGTGTAATTCAGAATCTGGCATTTCAATATTATGCTTCCTTATGAAGTGCTTCTCACTCAGCATTCTTAAAGCCTTCATATGTATTCACAAATTAACCTTTTGAACACCTAGGATTAACTGAATTTATAGAGAAGAATGTAAGCAAGAAGGTTCTATGAGTTTTTACCCAGTGTGACTCAGCAAGGAAGTGAGAACTGCAAGCACCAAATCCTGATGTTCCCATTCCTAGTCACTATGTATCACTTCCAGAACTTCCTATAAAATTTACATATACTTTTTCAGGTTTACACCAGAGTATAATATATACTAAAAATATATTATAATTGTCACAGCCTGTATTATTGTAAAGCAAACCAAGGTGAACTTGAAAAATAATATAGGGCAGTGATATGTATTGCTGAACTCAGCCAGGCTCCACATGCAGCACACAAATCAGCTTCTGAGTGCATGAGTGCTTCTTTGTAAGAGATTAGACTCAGACAATAGAAAAATTAAAGAGTTTTCTTATCAAGCAAACATTACTTCTCAATGTTTATTTTGATGTGCCTTTCCCTTGTTATAAAATTGTTGGAAAATTATAATTGAATCACAGTTTTGATCTTTTTCTAATAATACAATTACAATTTATGTTTTGTGAATTCATATTGACAAATGACAAGTTTCACTCCAGAGGACATTTATTTCGGAGTTTACTTTATTCCTCTAACATATTAATTGGACAAACGATACAGAAACAAAAAGTTAAATAAAACTACATTTTCTTCCTTAAAAACCAACTCAAGACTTTTAATAAACAATGCTCTACAGTGTCAAATGCACATACTACTGCTTTTACCTTCAGATTTTGACTTAAATAACATGAAGAAATTTTAATGCAATTAGCCATACTTTTGCCAAAAAATGTGCTGTCAACTGATGCAGGTGCACCAGAAATTTGGATCCTTTCATTTGAGGATCACCATACCATTAGGCAGGTTGCTGAGCTCAGCTTACCACATCAACCAAAAGTATAAAAAAATTATTAATATTATTGAAGCCTTCCTTCTAATGTAGTTGTCAAGAGAACAGGTAACCTCGGCATACATAAAAACAGGATCTAGCACTGTATAAAAACTTAATTTAGATTAAGCAACAAACAACAAGAATATCATTAACTGAATTTATTCAGTTCAGAAAGGACATTGCAAAAAGAAAAATACTCACTATATGCACACGGAGGGGAGAGTGGAATAAGTCATTTTTAAAATGGAAAAAATACAATACGGGAATGCAATTAAATTGAAAGACAGAAAATTAAAACTAGCAAAGTTATTTTTTCCATGCAATTAAACTGTGGGATTAATTAGAACACAAATGTATCACAGGGATTTGACATTTAACAAGAACAGAGTGAGCTGTGAGAGCGCCAAAAGCAACTGCAAAACCAAAAACCAACCAACCTGTGTTTGTGGTCAAGTGGACACTGTTTTCAGCAGACCCATACTGCCTACTAAAACAGAATTTTCATTTTAATTAATCATCTTCTAAGATTTCTAGACTCATGACTCCATGATCAAGCAAGATCCTGCTAAATGCCACTTCTGAAATTACTGATCTCAAACAAGTGCTTCTCAGAAGGGCAACACGTACAAGATTCTGAGAGCCCTCGAAAGGAGAGGAACAATCCTACCTTGTGTAACACTGAATCAAGTCATACAACTTCTGCTCCACTAAAGATGATTTCCAGAGATACATAATACACACATGACAAGAAGTTAGATAATTTCAAAGGAAAGCAAAACAATGATGATTCTTAAGCAGATATCATTGCAAAGTGATTCTCTTAGATCAAAGAGCATAAACTGCAATAAAATACAACATATGAAAAGCTGAAGCATCTTAGCATAGCATATCTTCTGCAATTATTTAGGTACTTTACACCTGATCCAGCTTTTTGCAATCTTTAATTACAAAAAATTATTTAAAACCAGCACATGAAACTTTCATTTATATGATGGAGTTTTTCAGAATCAAATAGTTTGCACTATGTAATGACCTGACAAGTCTTTAGAAAGAACGATTTCTAACAAATTTAAAGAGAGCATTTCGAGATACTGGAAAAGATGATACAGATATTCACAAAGGTCAGTGTGTAGATTATACCCAAATAATAACCTGTTATATAACTGAGACAGTTTGGGTCATTACATTATTCCAGTTTTATCCTACAGATATTTACAATAAATTTGTTTAGAACCCATGGCAAAAACCACAGCACAATTCTTTATTGACTGCTTAGGAAACTGCTGAATAGGCTATTACTCACGTATTTCCAATGATATGCTTCAAGGCAAGATGCTAATTTGAAAAGCTTAAATTTCTGACTGGAAATACATTTCTACTACACTTAGAGAAACCAGATGTTATAACAGCTAAAATAAACTGGGTAGAGAAACTAGTTTTCACATTCATTTTTTCTGTGCTGTTTGAAACCACACATTGCCACTCTGCAGAACTTCATCAGGTCCACTGCAACCCTGGAGATCAGAGTTCACGAGGTACCTGAACAACACCGTGCTTGTAGGCCACAAGAACTCACAGAAAAGACATTATACCCATAAGTTCCATGTGACACACAATTGTAAATTGAAAAAAACCTCAGCAATTACTGTGAAATGTGAATATAGTCATTTGTGACTAAAGGAGATGTAAGCTAAGTGTCCTGAAATTCATACCAAATATTTTTCAGATATCTAACAGTAATATAGACATCTTAGGAATCCTGTTTTCATGGCAGGAAGTTTGTCAGCATCCAGGTACAGTCTAGACTTGATGTAAAATAGACATATATAACAACAGGGAAATAATTCAAATGTCCAGCAAAGGAGAGGCAGGAACAGGACAAGAGTAACAGGCAAATGCAAAATCTAATGGGGAAAGAAAAAATACAGGGGTGTGTATATACAGAATGGTTTAGACTGGAAGAGAGTTCTCTGCTCCAACCCCTGCTCAGGCCAAGGTGCTTGGGGTTTTGGCCACTCAAGCCCAGAATCTCCAAGGATGAACATACTACAAATGTTCTAAATGCCTATTGCAGTGCTTTACCACCATCATTGTGAGGAATTTTTTTCCTTAGATTTAACTGGGACTTCCCCTACTATAACATGTGTGTCCCGTCTCCTACTTTCACTGATAACATCTGAGAAAAATCTTGCTCCATGTTCTGTATGACCACCAATTCATTAGCTGAGAAGGGCACTTGAAACTCCCTTATTTGCCTCCAAGAAAAACAAATGGAGCTCTCACAGCCTCTTCTCACACACAGTATATTCATCAGTGCAAATATTTAAATTCTGCATCTTGAAAGTACTGCAAGAGTGAGCAGAGCTAGTCAGCATGAAACAACATAGTGTCTCAAAATTCAGACTAAATGACATCCAAATAAAAGAAAATTTGAGGGCATCTGCTAACTCTACATGTTACTGTTCCTAAAGGTAAAAGAGCAAACAGAGTGGTAATGTCACAAAACATTTGAATCACTATAACCACATAATCTAAGTATATACCCTTCATTAATGAGTACAGAATGGGAAAAATAGCATTTTAAATATACTAGAGAATTCATTATGAATTTAAGGATTAGAGGCCTTCCAGAAGGGATGTCAGCACTTAATAGAAAACAGGATCACGTGAGGAATTAATCAGGATACTGACACCAAGGTGATTTAGCAGTTAGATTAAAGGATGTCCTTTTACACAGCACTGTCCAGTGCAACCTGAAATAACCTGGCCAATGAAATTCATACTGCTCATGCTGAAGTATTAGACCAGTGAGTCAAGAAACAACAATCCTTCTTCCTGCAGCAGTTTGCTAACTCTAGATTCCTGCATTCAGTATTAAACACCTCATTATTAGAAATCTATTGAGACCAGAAATAAATTCAAAGAAAAAAGAAACAAAAACCCAACACAAGAGTAAAATACAAAAGCAGGGGTGAAAGGACAAAAAAACCTGAAATCACTGCAGGAAAGTCTACAAACATTCAAACAGTATGATCAAAGACAAGAATAAATTCATCTGGCATTCAAAGGTGCAAAACAAAAACGAGGGAATGAAGAAAAACAATCAGGCAGAAATTCAGGAGGAGAAATAAAAAAATAACTTTAAAAATTAGGAAAATAATTCTAAGAACAAAATTTAAAATATAATCTGCTGTCCAGTTTTTATGAGTTCCTTCTTTGACTTTTTTAACTCAGCCTACATCTTTCTAGAATTCCATTTTAAATAAGGTGTCCACAATTACGTCTAAAAATATTTTCTGTTCTACTTGTGGAAATACAACCATTAGGGTAAACACAACAAATCCTCCCCAAGATCAAAGAGATCTCTTTGCTACTAAAAGAATAACTTCAACACTAACTCAAAAATGCATTGCACCAGTGGCTACCACATCATGCTCAGAAGTGGAACACTCAGTCATCACTAACAACACTGGATAGAGGAGAACTGCTGCAAAGTCAGAATGCTGCTTCAGTATGCTTGGACACTACTTGTTTTCTAGTTCTGTTTACTGACACAATCTATAAAATAACTAAAAACATACTAAAAAGCAGCAAAGTAAAAGAATGAGATAAAATTATCAACCAAAGGAGTGAAAAAAAATTTAAACTAAAAAAACAAACAAGACAAGCAACTAAAACAAAGCATGTATGACAGTATTTTAAAATACATTAATAATTTAATATTTCTTCATATGATAGCCTTTTAATGAAAGTAGCACTAGCATGGGATCAAATAAACATCATGCAATTCAATGCAATTAGCTAAATTCCACTTCCCTAATTTTAAGCAAATTACCAAGTTGGTCATGAAGTTTTTTCATTTCCCAACTAGTTATTTTGTACCTTCTGTCTCTAGAATTATTTCATGAGGAACTAACACAAAATAAATTTTACATACAACTTTTCTGGTAAAGAAAAACTATTTTATTGGATTCTACACATCATTAAAAATAACAGAGTAGCCATTCCCTCAGTCCTTAGAAATAAAGATTGCTTTTAAAAGTAAAACAGAAATAAAAATCTAGGGATGATAAAGTTACTGAAACTTTAGTATCTGTTCAGTTTATTTTATCAAATTCTCTCCGTGTAAACCTGAGAAATGGCCAATTTCAAATTCCTGCAGGAAAAAGGCCATTGAATTCACTATAATTTTTGTACAATTTTCTTGGGAATACATGTGATTTCTTTGCTTAGAACAAAGCTTAAGATACTTCAACACAGTAATTCTGTGTCTCTTACAGACTAGAAGTATTGTAAACAGAAGTGGGAAAAAAGTCACAACCATGAAAAGAAATGGAGGTCAATTAGAGCAGTGTCCCACAATGGGGGAGCAGACCAGTCATAACAAAACAAGCCCAAAGTTTGCAAAGCAAAATATATTCAAACCATAAATAATGTGAGATATATACAAATGCATAATTCATGGGATAGATGTACTAGAAGGACCTGTAATTTCTGTCATTAAATAAATAATGAGCTACTAAAGCAATTATAACATGAAATCACGGAATTGGCTTGTCTAAGTAAAATACAGCACTTGGTGACAGGAAAGCTCTGGACGTTTAGAAGCCTCTCAAGTGTATGTGACGTCAGTTTCATCCTTTTCCCATGCCGGCACCAGCATCCACAGATGCATCAAAACCATCAAGAACAGTAAAATCTTCAGGGGTAAAATTGATGTGCAATCTCCAAGTTTGACTCTCAGCAATCTTTCTGCATTATCAACTTCACCATGCCCAGCTGACTCACAGGCACATTGAGAATATTTTGTCATCATTCTAAAATCTCGACACATCTGAGCAGAATCACTGAAATGTTGCCTTCACTACAAGAAGTGACATGAAGGTAATTCTATCTTTTTAAGGAAGCGGGAGTTCCCAAAGAACTCCAACTCCACCATAAATTTCAAAACTCCAAGCTTACCTTCCATGATCGGAGTATTTAAAGACAATAATTCCTTTTCTTTATTCCCCTCTTGGCGTTTCCCTCAATAAGTCCAACTGTTCAGTAATCACTTCAGCATTAAGACAAAACCCCATATTTAGATATATCCCAGTGATACCCTGATTTAGTCAATAGTTTCCTCATAACCTGTAACTGTACATGAAAAAAAATCCTTACAGTTATTTTTAAATCATTACGGTTATTTATTGTCACTGAAATAGAAAACGCAACCTTTCTTTGTAGAAGTTTAAGCCATTAGGCATCTGTTAAGCTCTGAGGTATCTGAATGACAGAGCAACACAAGAAGTAATGCATTTGTACAACATTTATTTATTCTCTATTTTGATGGGCAAAACCTCAAAGATGTGTGTACTGTGTTTGTATTACACCTTTAAAAAACTCCGCCTGATCTCCGGTTAAAAGTTACATTTCAAAACCATGTTAACTTTTCAGAACTACCTGGTATCCACACTTTAACTGCTGACATGATAGCTAGAAGTGGCACTCTTATCAGTATTCCTTGCAAGGATCATTACTCAGTATTTTATGAAAAGAAACAAAATGTATAACACCATAAGCTTCCTGTTACTAGTTAATAAAATGCACAACTGCTATGAAAACATTGCCTATGTCTTTTATCAGAAAAACAATTAAACAGATCCCCAGGCACAACACTTCACAGGAAGTGTGATGGCAGCAAGTGTAACATTTTACTAGGTTTTCAAAAGGGTCATTAATCTTTCAGTCATGGATCTCAGACACTTAACACCAACGTGCAGAAGCAAAGACACAGCACTCTCTTTCTCTCTTTGTAGAGACAGAAACATAGTAAAGTCCCAAGACAAGATCTAAAATTAGCCAAAGAGAAATCTATTTAATCCTCTTCCACCTCTCCGATTTTACAGAATCTCATTAGTGTAAATATTTTCACTTTCATTGTTACGTTGAACCAGCTGAGGCATTTCACAGCAAGCAGAGAACTCTATGCATAGCACTCCTACTTTACAACGACTCTTACACTCTACTACACATTATGTCTTCAGTAAATGTATTATCCCTTTCATCTATTCAGCAGTATAGTTCAGATACTACATGACAAGGAACGAGAAAATAGAGCCTAAAAAGCAGACTGAAATTACTTGAAGTCATTTGCTTCTATGTCAAATGCACTTAGAAGCGAGAGCACTGACAAAGCAATGGTCATCAATCCACAGAGCCTTTTGTATACCACTGTCACAGAAAGTACCCCTGCATACACACACGCAGGAAACAAACCTCTGTGTACCTGCACCTGCTTTTCCTTATCTGGAGACAGGGAAAACTGAGTGTTTGTGAATTTCTTAACATGACAACAAAGGCTGCCATCTTTAATGATAGAGACAAAAAAAATTAGTATTTTACATTACAATAATTATATTCAAATATTTTATTACATTAGGTCCCAATATGACCAAAGATACTGTTTACCGCCTCTCTGTATTTTAGATCATTATCCCTACTCTGAGCACTCCAATCTTTCAGAATTCAAAATCAATCCAAAAGGCACCCGAAACGTGGGAGCGAGCACTCCTAGCCTATGAAAATGACCACTGGAGACACGATTTAAAGATTAGCATTCAGTATAATAGAGCATCCGCTTCAAAGGACCATCCTTTTCACCTTTCACCTCGCCAGCGCGAGATCTGGGCGACTGGGAGGTTGAAGAACTGAAATTAACCTGGGAGACACCGGCTGAGCTCAGCCCCGTCCTCCTTCACCCCGACCGAGCCCCGAGCCCGCCACCGTTCCGCCTGACGCCTGGGGTCGCGGGTCCCAGCTCGGCAGCCCGCCCGCGGCGCGGCTCGCAGTCCGCAGGGCCGGCAGCCCCTCGGGAAGCCCGGGAAGCGCCGGAGCCACCGCAGCCCCGGGTGCACGCGGCGGCCGCGAACGGAGCCGGCGGCGGCCCCGGGAGCCGGTGGGGGGAGCGGCCGCGCAGAGCCGGGGGGACGCGACACCGTCTGCCAGGGACGGCGCAGGGCAGTGGGAAGGGCGGGATGCGGAGCGTCGCAGGGCGGGCAGAGCCGCCCGCGGACGGGGCAGGGGGGAGGGGGGAGCAAGGGGGGGGGGGGGGGCACA
>VYZT01039580.1:338861-394107 GCA_013400735.1 Pomatostomus ruficeps
GGCCCCGGCGGGACGGGCTGAGGGCCGGGGGGCGAGGACCGGGCTGGGACAGCGGGGCCGGGGCCGGGGCCGGGGATGGGACCGGGGCCGGGGCCGGGGTTGTAGCTGGCGTTGCCCCGTCCCCCTGGGTCAGGCTGAGCCCGGGCGGAGCGGGCGACGCTGCGCACCAGCCCCATCTCCCCGGGCGGAGCGGCGGCTGCCGGGCTGCGCCGAGCTGCCGGTGCATGGGGACCGGCGCTGTGCCCCCGAACCGCTGGCTTAAAACGGGGCCAGCGCGTCACTGAACTGCCCGAGGGCATTCCGGGTCTGCCCGCGCCTCTAACCCGCGCGGCCGGTGCGAGTGACCATGCAGAGGCGCGCGGCGGCACCGGGCGCTGCCTTGGCTTAGGCAGACAGCCGCGCACGGGCACTCTTTCCTAAGATCAACTCACCGTTTGCTGCTTATTTACTGTTTCACACGTGTAATTCGCTGATAATTACTTAAAAGTTCTATTGAGACTGAAGCAGGGTCAGATGGAAAGCTTAAACATTAATCCTATTGTTTCTCCTACTGCAAAAACCTATGTGTTGTCTCAATTCAGGTTATCTACGGCTGATTTTTAAAAATCGATTTATATTTGGCCAGTCTTCTGGGGACTTTTTACTACCTCTTAACTAGAACTAAGATACGAGATCTGTAAATCAGCTAACAGAGAACAGGAAGATAACCCCTGTTCTTTGACCTTCTATTCATTTGTTTCTGCAGAAGTGAAGTATTTGAATTTCTTTTAACTAACGACTTCTCACATCCCTATCTCAGGGTAGAGGAGGATTCCTGGCTACAATTTCCGTAAACTTTAACACTCCACGTATGGCCGAAAGCTCTATCAAGTGCAGAAATAAGTGGTGATGCTAATTGAACAGAAAATTTACCAGGGTCTCAAGGAGCTTAACCATGATATTCCTTCCCCACATCCTGTCTGCTTCTCCGTCTCCCACCCACTCCCTCCCCAGGAGCTGTCTCTGCTCCTCCATATCGCTCCAGCTCCGCTCCCCGTGAGCTGTCTCTGCTCCTCCATCCCCCCAGCCCCGCTCCCCTCCTCGCAGCGCGTTCGGTGCCGCTCCGGCTCCCTCTGCCGCCTCCACGCCGGCTGCGGCCCGGGCGCTGCAGTGACCGCTTCGCTCCAACCGACTCCATTTACATGTGACAGGATTTATTCTAGATAAGTCCACAGAGGCTGCTACTTGTCTCCCTGTTATCTTCCAGGTTCTCTGAAATAACTTGTCTATATCCCAGGTTGCTCTGGGATTTGCTGGTAAAGCAGCAGGGCTGTAATTCTGTCTGTCCACCTTCTCAATAAGGTTTGTCCATTTCCAGTCTCCCAGGACTTCACCCTTCCACACAGACTGTCGAAGATACTTGTTAATAACAAGCTTTGGCCAGTTCTCTAAACATTTTATAGAACAAATCATCAGAACCAGACAATCTGGAAAAATGTTGTCCTCTCTAACCTGAGCCATCTTTCTTTCTGCTCAAGCCTCTGGCTCATGCTAATTGTGTTGTGCTGCTGACTGATCTTCTAACAAAGAGAATGGCTGAACAGTCTCAGTAGTGACCCTATTTTCCAGTTGTTCCTGTACCCCCAAAGGGTTCGATAATTCTGGTCTATATCTGAGTAGGACATTTTAGAGAAGCATTGAAAAAGATGGTTTCAGGACTGACAGCTACACTAGACAATGAATTCTGCTGGTGGAGTAGCCTGGTACAACTTTGAAAATAAGCTGGTCAACCAATGCAGCCAACCAAGCAGGACATAACACAGTGCTCTGAGTCAGATTGGGCATACCTACATCACAGTTTTCTTCGTTTTTTACAGAATATATAAGCAATGTTTATATTATTTCCATGTGGAAATATTTAACCTTACAACAGGAAATATTATGTTTACCTAATTAGCTACTGATTTTTTGAAATGCTATTTCTTTTTATGCATATTAATGTTCCAATATTCCTAGTTTAAATAATTTTATAGTCAGCTTTCCATACGCAAATTACTAATCTTAGTATTCAATAAGGACTCAAGCTGTCTCCCTCATTTACATTTGCTAGGATTTGAATTGTATTACCAGTCTAATAGCTTATTAGTGTGGCTTAGATAAGCTACTTTACAGCTTAACTATTTCTTTTGCTGGAGAACTACTCATCCTCTAGTGGCTTGAAGGAGATTTTGTAGAGATTTTTTTATCTGTTCTGATTAAATATTTAGTAAGGAATAAAAACCTCCCTTAGTTGCTAAAAGGAAGCTACATGCTTTAAATGTCTCTTATGACAACAATGATCTTTTTTCTAAATATTGATGAATTCCTTTAAAACCACTAACTATTACTTGCATTTTTCTTTACTAGCATAGAATTTAATTTAGATGAGAAAGTTACTGTGTTGAGCCTTTTCTGAACAGTGTCTGGACTGTGATTCTTTTGTTTCTTGTTTTTGGTCAGGCTGAAATTACAGAGTGACAAACTGACATTTTCCTCATGTCTCCCTCAGCTTGTGCCTACTTTACAGCATCTCAGGAGTTTCAGTTCCAAATTACACAAGGACTGGGATCTTAATGTCACTTGGGAAATTTCAGAAGGGCCCTAGTCATGCAACTGAAATAAAATTTCAAAAAAATGCCCATTGTCCTCCCAATCTCATACTGAATAGCAGGCAAAATTAAAGGTACATACCTTGAAAATCATTGCTGGAATCATAGAAATTATTTAACATTGTATTTCATACAGCTTTAAATGCATTTATTTAAAATGTTTGCTGCATGTTTTTAACTTTCTTTTTCCAAACACATAGAGTTCACTGGAAAAGAAACTATTAGTACAGCTTTGAATGACTCACACTTCAATTTATCAAAATGTTGGAGTACACATTTAAACACATAAGTAGTCCACAGAATTCAGTAAGAATACTCACCTTGGAAGAAACATGCTCAGGTGTTTCACATTGGAACTCATTTTGTCTCGCCTTCATGAGTTTGTGAGGGCAGTTTTTAATCATAGGAGAAAGGTAGTTTAAGGCTCTGAACAGAGACAGAATTTTTAAAAGTACATTATTTACAGTTGTAGGTGGGTGAGGGGGAAATACTGCTTTATTTTTCTGTGTACCTGAATAATTGCTACTTTTCTTCTCTCTCAGCACAGACTGGCATACACCTTGCTCCCTGACAATGTGTGGGGATTTATCTGCTTTTCTCCACAGCTCTTGCATTTATATTTATTTTAACTTGCTCCCCTTTATTAAGCTCTTTGAAGCTTGCATGTTTTCTTCTTTTTGTTTGCCAACTTTGCAATAAGAAATTATGATAATCACACTGGTTTGTGTGCTACTGTTGGCAGTGACAGTGTATGTTGTTATTTAATGTCTGCTGGGCAGGGGAGCTGCAGTACAAGCAGGGAGGTGTTGATACAACTAATGCCAAGAGGGAGCTGCCAGCCCAGGTAGAGGAACATTCTTCATCATAGAAATCATAAATTCTTGGGAGTCATAAATCCTGCCTTAAGACAAAATCCGTAAAGCAGGAGTTAAACTTTTCTATCAGGGAACACAAAGCCACTATGCTGTGAAAATTCATGACACCTATTTTATCAGTGGCAGGTAGTTGAGGAGTGGCAGCATTTCCCACATCTTCACCTGTTTGTTTGGTTCACAGCAACTTTTATCAGCCTGTATTTTTAGAACAATGAGATAAAATATACCCAGTATAGATACTGCACTAACAAAACGACTCTTGGGTATCTAAGATCTTTCTCTAAATGTTAACAAAGATTTTCTCAATAGCTATCACACCTTTCACCAAAAAGCTGTACACATCATCTGAACACAGGCACTTTTCAGCAAAGATGTGCTTTTTGTACTCTTACAATGTTTTTTATCACTATGTTGTGTGACACCACACCAAATATTACTGTACTTCGTAAAATGAGAAATTTATCACAGGAAAAAACTGATCTGAACCTACCTCTAAGCAAACTACACTGAGTAGAATTCTGCATATTTATACCAGGTGTGAATGAACTTATTCGAAGTCTCACAAAACAGATGTTACAACTAACACAGGTGCAGCTTAAGGTCTTTAAATCCTATGATGTTGATACAACAAAGTAATTAAGAATGTAAAGGGTTTGCCATTTACATTCTTCTGCTCTATTCTAAAGTTGTGACTTAGACTTTCAAATAATGATGTAATTACAATTTCAGTAGAGATAAATAAAATAATTCATAAGGTATCATTCATACAGAGAGTAATTTTTAGTTAAAGAAACAGAGCAAGTGCAAAGCACAGGATCAGAATTAATTAATGTCAGAATTACCTTAAATCTTCATCCTAGAACTTACAGAGATGTTTAAGTAATTCAAGGGTTGTGCTTAATACGGCAGCAATCAGAACAAGTATTTGACCATTAGAAGTTCAAGGAAGCAACATATATGAAGAAGAGCTATTTTTATATCCAGTAATTAAATGACTTTTTATTTCTATTAATTTCAAGGTGTGTATGGCAGAGGACATGATGTCTATGTTCTGGTCGACTGGAAACCTTACCCATTAGAAGCCATACAAAGGAGAAAGAAACATAAAATGCCAACAGACACTTGATCCTACCTCCTTGTTTCCACCTCAAAAAAAATGGTAAGATAATTTACTTACAGGTTTTAACGCTTAATGCTTTTTTTGTTATTCTTCCTGAGCAGTAAACAAAAAGGTGATGCTTTAGTTTGGTTTGTAGACACAAAAGAGCAGTACCTAAAATTCTCAAGGGGCAACCAGCAGTAAAAAATACCCCAATTAAAGAACTGCTTTATTGCTTTAATTTCAGCACAAAATGTCACAGCAAATACAAAACTGAATTTATATGTTGCATTTTTCTCTTTCACGCAATAATTCTTTCAAACCTTCTTTTTCCGGTATTCAAGTTTCTCAATTCATTATTACTCTATAATATCAACTGCCGTGGTGCCACCGGCAGAGGTACTGGGCACCTGCCCGTGGTTTCAGAGGCTGGCCGAGCTGCTTCGGGCGCTGGAGGGCTGGCTAAGGTCCTGCAAGGGTTCACCTAATCCACCAGTGGTCCAGGGCACAGAGGAAGGAGAGACGAGGCGGAGGGGCTTCCCAGATGGTTTATTTGGGCACCGGGTTTGTGCCAGGAAGCCCCGGCACAGCGCTTTACTGTAACATATATACCATCGCGAGTGGGCAGGGGAGGATACAAAACATCCTATAATGTCCCCATGCGGGGTTTGAATTTGGCAGGCTAGCAGCAGACTGGGGGATACAGAACCTTCCAGGGGGAGAAACCAAATACCGGGGGAGGAAGGGGGGAGACGGCAGAGCCTGGCCATGGAGGAAACCGAAACCTGGCCATAGCACACCGCAACATCAACCTCACTAGAGGTGAAACTCACAATTAAAGGTCACTTTTTTTCTATCTGGTTTTTTACATGTCCTTATAATTAGTAGACTATGACTCTGTCTGGGCTTGTCTTTTCAATTTCATTCTCTCCTTTAGGATTTATTTCTAAAAGAGATCATAGAATCACAAAATGGTTTGGGTGGGAAGGGATCTAAAAGACTACTGAGTCCCAAGCCTTGCCATAGGCAGGGACACCTTTCACTAGACCAGGCTGCTCAGAGCTCCATCCAGCCAGGCCTTGGACGCTTCCAGGGATGGGGCAGCTACAGCTTCTTTCGGCAGCCTGTTTGTGCCTCACCACCCTCACAGAGAAGAATTTCTACCTGATATCTGATCTAAACCTGCTCTTGTTCAGTTTGAAACCATTGCCCCTTGTCCTGTCAATACATGCCCTTGTCAAAACTCCATCTCTACCTTTCTTCTTGGCTCCCTTCAGGTACTGGAAGGCCACAATTAGGTCACACCAAAGCTTTCTCTTTTCCAGGCTGAACAAATCAAATTTTCTCAGCCTTTCATTGTAACAGAAGCTTGAGGCCTCCTCTGGATTTGCTCCATCAGGTCCATGTCCTTCCTGTGCTGGGACCCCAGAGCTAGATGCAGCTCTGCAGGTGGGGTCTCACCAGAGCAGAGGGGCAGGATCCTTTCCCTGCCCTGCTGCCACACACTACTCTGGATGCAGCCCAGGACAGGGGTGGTTTCCGGGCTGTGAGAGCCCATGGCTGGGTCATGTCCAGCCTCTCACCCACAGCACCCACAAGTCCCTCTCAGCAGGGCTGCTCTCCATCCCTTCATCCCCCAGCCAGGACTGATACCGGCATTTGCCCCAACCCAGGTGCAGCACCTGGCACTTGCTCTTATTAAATGATGCATGCCCCTATTTTAATAAATGTGGATCCACAAAATATCATAACTCCTTTACAGGTTGAATCTTCAGGGTCCCAATTAATTGAGTGCTGATCACAACTCACCACCTCCTCACCCCTGTCCTGAGGTAGGAATGTGATTTATCCCAATTTTACAGCTCAAGCTCCAGATCCTAAACAATTTAAAGACCTAACCAACAAGTTGGATTCTTGCCTAACAGCTACAGAGGGGCTGTGGTAAGTATAAAACTCACCCTAAAGCTCTGAATGACTGATTTACACAATGCTGAACCTTGCTAGAGAAAACAATCAGGTTCTAATTTCTGTAAAAATTAAGAATAAATATTGTATGTTTATGAGAAAACAATAAAACCAGTATGACTTCACTGTCATGAAAACGAGGACCACTGTGCACTATGTGGTGTTAACATCGACCCAAATTTAGGGAAAAGGAGACTCGACAGATTCAAGGTATCAGTGGAGTTTGCAGAGGCAGTGGATGTGTGCTGGCATTCCACACAGTCCACAGAGTTAATGACAGCCTGTTATGAACTGCATCCACTGTTTCTGAAAACCTTTTTAAAACAAAATGGTAATATTGTAAGACAGTTCTGGGCCAATTTTCATGAGGCCTCCCACATAAAGAACCTCTCATTTATTTTATGTTCAGACTAGAAATATGCATAAATTAGAGTATCCAGTCTTTATTTGAAGACCACAAGTGATGAAGACTCAAGGTATATTTTTCTCAGGAACTCATTTTAATCTGAATTATTCTAGTTTTATCAGTCACCTACTGGATCTAATTTCACTTTTTTTTCCTCACAGTTTAAAGAGCTACATGCTAATGAAATAATTAACACAACAATTTAATTTTGTAGGTGATTCTACACTATGATTAAACCTTTTTTAACATGCTTTTAGATGAGCTGAACTTTTCATAGTCACTATTTATTAAGACTAATGTGCTACATCTCACATGGACACTTCGTGGCAGTAAAAGTTGAATCTTCATCATTTCTCCTTTTATAATCAGTGCACATACATTTGCTTCTTGCAGTTATCTCCCACTAACAGTTTTTGGTTTATGAGGGAAGATGTAGTATGTTTAGCTTCTGTGGGCCTGTAAAGATTTTATAGGCAGTAGGCTGAAAATTACATGGGCTTTTCCTCATACTATAAAAATCTTCAGAAAGAAATGGCAGAGTGTGCAAAGTCAATGCACATAAATTACAATAAACAAATAGATAAATAACTATCTGATGTTGAATTATTACTAATTCAAATTTGAAGGTTCTCAATTGCATTTGGTAATTGTAGGAGGGTAGGGACAGTCTGGGAGGTGTTCACTGAGGCAGCAGGGGTGCTGTGCAAACATGGCTGAATGACTTGAGCCCTGGATGTCTCTTGGGACTTGGGAACACAAAATATAAAGATTCTAAATCTCTGCCTTGGTACTAAAATCATTTCATCTTTGACATCACCAAACAGAAAGTGATTGAGGACTTATCAAACCTCAAATCAAAAACCTTAGTGAGTGACTTTAATATGCCAGCCTGGGTTTTTTTTCAGACTGGCAGATACCATATAACACACTAATGGGTAGAATGATTTCCTTTAATTTTAGGTTTGGGTTACTAAATTACATATTAATATTTTATATTTCTGAAATTACTACAAAATTATAGAAATCCACAATACTGAAAATAATACATAGCTCACTTTCATCTCTGTGGCTACACCCCAGATATTTTTGTATTAATACAGCAGTGGCAACTATTGATCCCATCCCACTGTCTAGAACAAAAACAGAGCAACAGCAAATTGTTTGTTTTTTCTTAATATCTTCTTGCTAAGCTTGTAAGTGGCTATAGAGTTGATGCTCTTACACAGTTTAGCAAGTCAAAATAGGAAACGCAGAATCCTTCATCTACATTCCACATTCAGCTTTTCGGCTTTCTGCTTTTTTTGTTTTAAAGTGTTTGTGTGTCTGTTAACCTCAAGGAATATGCTCACAAGATTCTCCACAGTAAAGATACACCTATTGAAGTCCCTATTTTTGCTCAAGTAACAAGAAATCTAAGTCATAAAAACTTGGCATGCTATCTCAAAGATACATGTCAGGTGATGTCACCACCTAGCACACACAGTTCTGGAGTGTACAAGAGTTACAGGTGACCTCTATCAGGCAATTTTGCATTAGGTGGTAGCACTAGAATGAAGCTTTTGCTTTTGGGAGGATAGTTGGTTGGTTGTGCTGAAGACAGTGTCATTTTAAACATCATTTCGACATCATTTAAAATTGCTCCTTTCCTCAGCAATCATCAATTCTGAAAAAAATAAATAGGCACATATAAAAATCAAATTAACTGAGTAACTGATATTTGCAAGTTTACTGAAGATTTTTAAATAAAGACACATAAATTGTGAATGAAAACCAAAGTGCTATCTTTGCACACAGAGCAAGGGACAGTTCAAATGGTGTCTGGCTTTCCACTGTCACATTAATTTTTTCTACTCTCCATAGTCAAAAAGGCAAGATATTAAGTACTTCTTATTACAAAAAGAAAAACAGCATATTGCAGAAATAATCTGCGTCATCCTTTTGACAGCTCCAGCTCCATGCAGAGGTGCTGTAACTCAGTCTCTCTGGCAAACAGCATACTTCAGAAAAGCAGCAGCAGAACACATCCCCACGCTGCGTGCAGCCTATCAGCAAATGGAGAGTACCTAACCCCTGAGCCTCTGGAGGGAAAGGCAGGCACTTAAAAAAGCTCCAACAAATGAAAAATGAGGCAAGCTCTGTGGAGGTGTGCTTAACTTGAATTTTTCAGTAAATTTCATAAATGGCCCTGGCCAAGTAAGAAGATTACATTGAACTGAGATTAATTTTACTATGAAAATTGAATGAGAGGTGAGGATTCACCCTTTGGAAAGTGGATTTGCTGATATGGTGTGATACAAAGCAAATATAGTCTACATTTCTTAACACTTTCTAAAACTCTGTGATGATAACATGAAGTGTCTGCGTATCTGTCCCCTGGATGGGAATAAGCAAAGTTGTCTTTACAAGCAAAAATAATGAAAACTTAAATGAAAATGCCAGTTACATAATGGATCTGATACAACCACTGAATGATGTATGTGGACAGGAGAGGATCTGCTAAGTATAAAGCATCAGCACATTCAGATCCAGTGTGGATGCAAGAATCTGTTTTTGAGGCCAGGGTGACAAGGAGGATGGTTGTATCAAAACAAAAAAAATCTCTTGGAAGAATGATTAAAAGCCTTATTTTGGACTTAACAGATACGAAGCATCTGGACATCAGTGCTGTTACATCTGGATTGGAATTTGGTCAGAAATAGTCTGCTTCAGCACAGAAGGATAAAACTTTTAAATCATTAGTATGAAGGAAGCAGCTGAATGTGTTTCAGTGCAAGATTACTGAAAAATAAACTGTGAAAGAAGAAAAAGAGGAAAGCAAGAATGGGGACAGTAATTGTAACAAATAACATATATAGCAAAAATAAGAAGGATATGAGAAGATAAAAGGGACATATGGCTATGTAATACACAGCTGGGATTGCACAGCCTCTGACCCTGTTCTGCTACTAATGGAGCTTCCACATTCAGGAGTTGTACATCTTCACTCTGCCTATCTCACGCAACTTGTACATCACTTATGCTCTTACTTTTGAACGAGGTGTTAGAGATCACTGCTGCTATGGGAGAGCAGAGGCTGCTGAGTTACAGGGTCACCTTTGTTAGGCCATGAAGCACCTGTGCTCCTCCTAGGACGTGCTGTCTTTACAGCTTTAACTCCCATCACTGCTTTTTCAGCGTTCTTAAGACAAATGTTTTTCTGTGAAACTTCATTAACAAAGATTGCTTAATGGATTCATAAATGCCTCTCACCAAATAACTGATACACAAAATGAAATCCTACTTGATTTGAACTAATTGGTAGCTTCTCGGTATACCTTTTTCTGTTTATCCTGTCACAGACATGCAAGCTCTATACCAACTCAAAATCAGGCCTCCTGTTGAATTCCGCCAACAGCTTTTAATAATACCAAATGTTACTGACAGCTGGAATGTACAAGGGTCTCAGAATTGGGCATAGGATTCTAAACAGCATCTTACTCTGTTCCTTTGCCCATCCATTTATTAGAATCAAGGCTTAATTAATCTGTAACCTGTACAGTGAGCTTTTGGTAGAAAATGTATTTTGCAGGTCTGTGTCATTAAACCTTTGCACTAACACAGTAAAGCAGGACATGAATTATGTACCATGACTATAAACATCTTAAGCATCACCATGGATATACACAGCCCGGCTGTGGTCACTCACCTATAAGTACTCATTTTTCAAATTCCACCTATGGGACAGAAGTAGAACTTTTTCCTATCTTGTCCACTTCACATTCCTAATTCTACCTACCTTTCCATTTTCAGGATGCTGTTTTTTACCCATGAAAACTGCTCTTTCTAGAAAACCCTCTATATGCAATTACAACATCTCTCCAGAATTGCTGTCAAATCATGTTAACTACTTACTCAAGAAGAAATTGGAAACGACCAGCTGCTTGCTGGGGCAGAGATGAACACAGAGTCATAACAGTTTCTCATCACAGATAAGTGCCAATTCATTCAATATTAAAAACAGAAGAAGATGCCAGAAAAACTTCCAAGAATTGAAAACTCTTTTGAAGAGTAGAAGTAACTAAGGCCTGTAATTTTCAGCCAGTTGAAACAGAGTGCTCTGAAGTGGACATTACCCATAATCCGAAGCTGAAACTAAGAGCCTTGTTATTTAATTTTTTTAATCAGAAAATTTAGAAAACCTTTCTCTCTGCATATACATTTCTCCCATTGAATTTATTTAAATTAGTGGGACTGACGTAGCATGAAACAGTGCACGGGTAAGATGCACATCCATTTAGTTTGATGCGGTCATCAGTAAACGCCTGCATACAGTTCTGGCTTTAAATTCTAAACAGAGCTCATTTTAGAATACTAATATGGTTTAGTAAAACAAACAGATATATCCAGTTGGGTCTTAAAAAACCCACAGGGACTGCACAATCTCTGCTCTGGGGATATGAAGCAAAGGAAATAATCCCTTGCCTTGATTCACCAGCTGTGCTCCCATCACTGCAGTGTGTGATGCTGCTGCCTTCCCTGACTGCCAGGGCACAACACTGTCCAGGGCTCAGCCTTTACAGCAACACTGCTCTCCAGCCCGTTTCTCTCTTTCCCTCTCATTTCTGGTCCAGCAGATGTAGCCAGTACTGCTGGCCATAAATTGGAAATTACCACTCTTAGAACCCAGTGTTACTAAGGGTGGAATAATTTTGCTGTTTGATTAAGTTTTAAAATGACTTTTTCTCCCCTTTCAAAGAGCATTTATAGTTTTAGTGCCCCAAGAATAAGGGCTGGTCCTTTAGATATCAAAGAAATAACAAAACTGTGGGAAACCTTTCTGTATGGCTAGTAACATCAATACTTCCAGTAAATTAAGCATGGCCAAGCTACAAAGTGAAGGCATAATTTTTTTTTTTCCTGAGAAGCATAGCACAGACTATGGGAAATGTGGGGAAGAAAGTAATCAGCTAGGAATTTTTCACTGTTTAGCCAGTGTCTTGACAGTTTTGGTAAATTGAAGTAATAATCTGTAAAAAGGGCTGGAAGAAGAGGCTGGGAAATAAAATGCCACCTCTTAGATTGGCTAACTATTTCTGCATCATTGCTTGCATCACCCTGCCTGCCAAAGAGGCTTCTGCATGCAAGAAGTCCCAAGAACAGCTGAGCTGCAGTCAGACCAGGCCCATATTTAACCTAGAACACCTTGGATAGCAGCTAAAGGAAGAGTAAAATAATTTGGGACGTAACTGTTGAGATGGGAAAACTGCAGTACATTTAAGTATCTCCAAGGTACAAACCTGCCTTGGCTTTCAGTGCGGAAGCTTACCTTTAACAATGGGAAACCTCCTCCTTCCACCTCTTCCTGTTCTCAGGTGAGAGGGAAGGGTGGTTGCTGCCCACATTTCCCCTCAGGCTTATCTACTTTTGTCTTTTATGGGTGTTTAGCAATCCTAATCCTAAAGGGAGGGGCGGGAGGGAAAACAGGACAGAGGCAGACAAGACCAAACCCACATGTGTTGCTTTACCCCAACATACTGCTTCCCACTGGAACTGCTCAGTGTTCTCCCTAACTATGGGAAAATATCACAGGACTTAGGAATTCCTCCCACCTTTGTGGAGGGTGGGCGGGCAAGGGGCTTTCCTGTTTCCTGTTATGCCTTTTAGGGTGGTTTTGGGTTTTTGTTTTGAGTTTGTGTCTTGTAGCATTTTGCTCTTCTTCTCTTTTTTCCTCTTTGAACAGCTTTCCAGAAGCTGCTGCCAAACTAGATCCAGCATTACCAGGAACTTTAATCTAGTGCCTTGAAAATACCGGATGTGTCTAGAAACTGTTTCCCTCTGCTTAGATCTCCTGTTACAGTCTGAGATGTCCTTAGTCCCCAGATGCACACAGGACAGGAAGATACCCAGGATCTGTTCCTCCCTCTGCCCCCAAAGCAGCTTCATATCTGATCACTACAGGCAATTACCCGGAGACAATGACATGGTATTCCTCTAGAGGCATCGCTCATTCCTTGAGCTATTCGCTGTCACTCACAGGCAGCAGAGGAAGGGATTTGTTTCCCATGTGCTGCACAAACACGCACCAACGTTCTGCTCAAACACTGCCTGTGCAGCTCGTGCTGCTGCACTGCGCTGGGGCAACCACTCCTACTCCTGGGGCAACCACCTCCACTCACCTGAGAAAATCTCCTAAAAACACAACACAGCGGGAGGGATACGGCAAGCTGGGAACACACAGGGGGAGGTTCCTGCAGGATCATAGGAAGAGATCACATAGCACAGATGTTTTCCAGTTCAAGCAATCAAGGGTCCAGGAAAGGAAAGTAAGTGAAAGGGCAAGCCCTGAAAAGGCTCAACCATCAGCACATTTTACCTCCCCTTCCAATTTCACCACTTCCATAATCCATTTCAGCAAGGCTTTTCATTTTTCTCTATTCTGCCAATAGCTTTAGCTATAGCAAAGTTTTGGCTTGGGGGAGGCACGGTCATACTGAAACCATGGCATTCTCTCTCACATCAGCTAGGCCTTCAGCTCCTGCCTCTGTAGAGTACAGGCTGCTCAGAGGATGGCAACGGGCACTACTCATGTGGAGACAGGTGGGCCAGGGCCCAGAAACTACAGATGACAGAACGGGCTCCACCAGAGGCCAGAAGAGAGGACGCAAGTGTCACAGGCACTTGGAATTTCAGCAGTCCCTGCCCTTAGGCTCCCACCTTCTCATCAGAGGAGAGCTCAGTAAGGGAAAGGAGACAGAAGAAAATAAAACGCACAGGTGAGGGCAAAGAAGGAAGAATCTGGACAATTCAATTATGCAAGCAGTCTTCATATGGAAATTTGAGTCTCTGATTAGGTTTGGCAGTGGGCATGGGGACTTTACACGATTGGAATTAATTCTTCTAGAGAACATGAAGAATCACTGTAACTAATTTATGTCAGATGGGACACTAAAGTGTTCCCTACACAAGAGATTTTGGGAGAAAGCCAACATCTAACAACAACAACAAAAATACTGCACAAGTTCAGTAGCAGCTATCAGTGCCTGGATGGCCCTTTCATCCATGAATGATTTTTTGCTGCTCTTGTTAATACCGAATGACATGAATCTCATCCAAAACAGTAACTGGTGGTGTTATCTAAAACCAGCTGAACTTACCCTGCTAAAGAAAGCATCTATTTAACGAGATAAGACTTTTGATTGTACCTTTTATTATACCTTATAAAGGTATACAAAGCAGTGCAGTACTAAGAGGACTACACACACCCATGGATTGATTTTAGTCAGCTTTTTCCTTAATCCAAAATTCCTGAAAAGGAGGAATCCTTAAGGTCTTGCCCACCCCTCCACTCATTCTGAACTACTCTTAGATATATTTGTTTGCAGGACGGTACTGCAGTCATGCAAAATGTGACTTTTCAATTTATTCTTGTAATTTAGTACCTTCACCTTTCAAGCCAGACTGCTCTTCTAATACACTAAAAGCTGCCCTTGGTAGGAAAAAAGAAGTGTCACCCAAAAGGGTTTCATTCACTTTCAAGCAAACTAAAACCTTAGTCTGTGCTGAAAATGGCAGCCAGAACAACCAAAATCACATCACCACAGGTACTTATTTTTTCCTTCCATTTTAAACAGGCAACCAACAACTTCTTTTCCCACTGAAACAGTTACACAAAGGCTAGGTATCAAATCTGAAAGCTCCTCAAAATTTCCAAGTCAATGAAAGCCAGATTCTAGAGGGAGACAACATGGGTAAAAAAAGTATCAATACACACGATATTTTAATACAAAATATTAGCTTTTTTCTTTTTTTACACAAGTCAGTTTTTTTTAAAATATAGAACCTTAAAAAATGAACAAATTGCTATCCACACACTATAAACACTTGTTTGTGCTCAGTTTGATCAAGTTATCAGAACAATTTAAACACCAGTCCATAGTTTAAACACTGCCTTGAAGTTGGATGAAAACTATGCCGCACTGTGCGCTACCATTATTGTATGTACAGGGTGAAGCGCCTCCGGTCAGGTTTAGTACGGTAATAAAAAACTGTTCAGGTATCAGGTTCTTTGTGCAAAGATTTCACATTCTACTCATGCTCATGACAGGTCTGTATTACATTTCAGTGGCACTGGTCTGAGCAAGCACAGGTAATTCTGTGAATGTTCACCAGAAGAATGTCCGTTACATGTTCTGGAAGTACGAGTCCTTCAGCTGGATAAAAGAAAACTTGTTAGGTTAGGGGAAATACTAGCCTGATTAGCCAGAATTTAACAATTTCTAAGCACTGAAAGGAATTTTGATTTCTCAAAGTTGAATAAAAGTAATTAACTATCACATTTTCATAAAGATTAACTATGTAGTAGGTATATCTCGGGAGTATTTGTAATTGCCCGTTTTTTGAACCCATAGAAAGGAAAAAATTTCCCTCAAAGTTGGAGGTCTTAAAAGGTCTTGTTTTAGTAGTAAATCATCCACAAGTTGCAGCTTGTTAGCCAAGTAGATTTAGGATGATTTACTTGCATTACAGTAATTTACACAATTGAGCATTAGGCATACAGTACAAAACTATGAACAAAAAGGTGAAGCAAACTTTTTTATTTATATTCAGGTAAAAACATTAACCTGATGAAGTAAATTATTGCAGATTTGAGAAATCAGCACATAAAACAGTTGGACAGAGCATTGCTTACAGGTGCTTTATCTGTGTCAAAAGACAAAGGCTGAACTGCTTGTTCCAAGCTAGCATTGGGGGGTGGGGCGTGGGGGGGAGAGGAGGGGAGGAAGAAAAAAGAAAAAAAAAAGAGAAAAAAACTACAAAATTAGCCAGGAACTTAGATCAAGAACTGGAAAACTGTTTACTCAAACAGGGAATGAAACAACTAATTTGTCTTTTAAAAAACTTTACATCAATTCGAAATGCTCTGGGCCTTACCACAATACACACTGGCTAGCCCAAGCTGTTGGACTTCAACTACATGAAAGGAATAATTCTCCCTCGCCTCCAGTACGAGGCTTTTGCTGCCTGAATCACTGTGTAAACAGCTCTGGAGCGCTCTGGTAACGACTGTCGCCATTATATCCTACCACTACAGTAAAACTATGCTATAAAGAAAGATTCTATCTAGTTACAAAGGCTGAATTATATTGACAATATATATTTGATTTCAGTAAAATTTAAATTATCTTAATCAGAGAAAGAGGCATGGAGCAGTTAAATGCCCATTCTAACCAAAACATAACAATTGTTGAATGTTGCACACAAAAAGAACCAAGTGAATTGCACATCAGACAATACATGAGGATGGGTAAAATTAGAGGCAGGTGCGGGTACACAGAACTAGTCTACTAAACTAGATTCGTCAAATACATGGTGTATTTTAATTTCTGTACTTATGTACAAAAGTTGTCTTTGGAGGAAAAACTTCAGACTTAGCTAGATGGATACACACAGCCCAGTATTAAACTGCACAGCGACATTTATTGTTCCAGCCTGGAAAAACATCCCTTTTTAAATTTCACACAGCAAAGCAAGTTAAAAACTTCACTCATCAAATAAATGATAATTTAAACAAGAACTTGCTAAAGAAACCTTGTCACAACAACTTTTAGGGCCTGATCACTTTAAGTCCATAGGGGCTTTTAATGAATATCAACCAAGTGTCTTTGTTTATAATCTGCAAGCCGTTTTTCTACAACAAGAAGGCGTAACACGTTTCCTTGACTCAGGTGATATATTTAGAAAAGAATCATGAGTTTCTCTTTTGCTGTAACAGGCAGACATTGCATTTTTCATTGTGATCAGGAAAGATGGAATGACTGCTGCCCTTCTCTTGCAGCTATCAAGAGTTTTTCCCGCATTATCTCAATAGTTGAATAGTCCGGCAATTTGAGATAGTTCACACAAGTCATTACTGAGGGTAAGAAATCATCGGGATTCTCTGTGGACTCAAAGGTCTTCCGTACAATCGTCAAGGGAGGATTCAAACTTCGAAAACCTATTAATGAGAAAAGACATTCAGAACGAGATTGCTCCTCCTGAACACCCAGAGCTGACTGCAGACACTCCCCAGTGACAGAAGCACACATCACACAACTGACTTCCCACACACTCTTGAAAGTTTAGAATACAGCTTTATGAAGCTGCACAGTGACCTAAAAAATACCTAATATCCTGCCTGCAGATTAGTTTTCCAAGATTAATCTTAAACAAAGGAGTAAGAGGGATGAATTTACTTTTAACTATGTTCTGCATGTGTAAAAATTATATTCATATTTTTAAGAGTTCACTGCCTTCACACGTATTTTTGAAGATTCTCAGAAATTATCTATGACTGTAGTACCTTCTTTGTCTCACTCCAGCTAAGGTTTTTAGACTGCTAACACTCAATTGTGTCTGCACCATCCCTCCACAGAAGAGATCCCAAAATATACTTTGGGGGAATAACAAAAAGATCAAGTCTTCCCCCCAGATCCCAAAGAATGCAAATAGTGGAACAGATGCATGCATTCTGCTTTGACTTGCAAAGCACTCAGCTGAGAATACAGTAAAACGTGTATTCTACAATGATCCCTAGCAAAGACAGCAAATTTCTCTGTTTAGCACACTGCCGCTTACCTAAATGCTGAAATTCAAATGGGGGAGAAATTAAATAAGATTAATACTATGCTAGTATTTTCTCCTTTCTAGAAAGGAGACTATAGTTTTCAGGTTGCAATGCATAATTTTGTCGTCATAACCTAATGCACCTCTAGCCAAGAAATACAGCATTAGGAGCTTTCAGTTTTATTTAAATTTTGAACTATCTTTTGCCCTCTGAGATCTTCCGGTAACAATTTAAACCTGGAGAGTCAAGTGAAGGAAGCGTCATGAGATGGACACAGAGGTTATGAGAATTATACCTGAAGTCTACCCAGCCACTTCTGAAATTAGAAATGTGAGACTAGTATGAAACTCTGAAATACATCAATAACAGTGATTTCATGCACAGCAATATGTAATAAGGATAACCTACCTCCTACAGGCAGTCTGGGGCTGCCTGTCACAAACTGAAGAAACAGTCTTTGCTGCTCACTGTCAAAACTACTGAGAATTTCAAAGAGATACTTCACTGCTCGACTGAGGAGGGAAAAGAACCAAGAGAATATTATTTTGTTTATAGTTAAAATAATTGCATCAGATTCATATCCAGTGCAGTATGAGTATTGTCAAATAAATGTCCTATAATTGTGTTAGTTTGAATAACGATGTATCAAGATTATTAAATGGAAGTATTTTCTACTGGTTTGGTTCTTTGTTTGTTCATTTAACAAGACAACCTGACATTACCTGTCATGTGTATAACCGTGATCAGGCCTGCAACATTCCATTAAAGTCTTTGCATCCCAAGTGTCTGTCTTGCTGCCACACAAGAGCTGCTCCAACTGGAAAAATCAAACAACAAGGAGTAAGTGTTCCCCTTCAGAATTTGAGGCAGGATGAGTATTCTCTATTCTCTTACATTATTACTACTATAATAATTTATTTAATTTAGTAAATTAATAAAGTTAAATAATTTTAAAATGTACTAAAGTAAAATAATTACTGAATTTGAAAATAAAATTAAATAAATAAAGTAAAATACTACTATTACAGCATTCTGTTTTCTGGAACGGCTTTGGTGCAAAACCAACTGTCACACCAAGCAACCCTCCCACATTCTTTGGATGCAATTGCTTCAGTCCAGTGACAGCGTCATTTCCTGAATCTGCCTTTGTATGCACTCCACTACAACGTGCCAACTCTTAAAGAATTTACACCGGAGAACCAAAAATGCCTTAACTTTTTTGAAATCTCACGATTTTTAAATAAATTTAGACAAATGTGAAGAATAGAGTGTTTATACTTGCATATTAGAACAGCGGTCTCTTTTTTTGAAAGAAAAAAAGGATGATCATTAGACAGAAACGGATCTGTCAAACAGCAGTTCTTTACTTCAGCTCTTTTGCCAGTTCTCTCTATGCCCTTGGGCAAGCAGAGATGATAGGCTACAGAATCCAAAGCACTGCAAGTTTCTACTGACATCCTCCCAAGATACACAAGGAGTTGTAAACCCCAATTGCAGTAACACCAGAGGGCTGACACATGTAGCTGTTCTGTTCATGAACAAAAGAACTTCACAGGTTCTTTGTACTGGTTTGGGAATGGCTTGTAAAAAGGTTCAAATGGCTGGACAGCTACCAGCAACAGAACATGAGACACACAGATATATTCCATCAGGGAAAAGCTCTCATACTACTCCTTCTACAGCTTAAGTTTGATCAGCTGTATTGTTAGTAGAGCAGCAACAGACCAGCATCAATATTTTAAAAAATCCCAGGGGAAGCAAACATCAAACCATGCCAAACAATGACAAGACACAAAAGAGCATCACATATACCACGAAATGGTGAAGTGGTAAAACACTGGATAAACCAGAATAATCTGCCATTTTTACTAACCTTAAATTTGTTGCAGAAAACAAAAACCACCATGGTACTCTCTGAAAGTAGCACCAATAGAAATGCATGAAGAATAATCACTAAAGCAGCTCCAGGTCTCAGCTTTGAGGGACTCTTGCATTGCAAGGCACCAGGAACACAAGAGTACCCTAAAGGCTTGGCTAATGCACTGTTCCAGAGTTTGCTTTAATGTTTGTTCTTAAAGTCAAAGGTCTGAGTTTATAAAGGTAAACAAACCCCTCAAAGAACAGTCTTCAAACAGACCTCAAAGAAGAATAAAACTCTTCTAGTCCAGAGAACCATTACTGTGACTCAATTCAGTCCACTTAGGAGTGTGAGGATTTTACAAGGAAATCGATGTGGTGGAGGTGAGAAAAAGCAAGACCAACTATCCTTATTTTTTACCCCTTCATCTGAATCTCTTCTTACTGTCTGAAGCTTTGTTAAAGAGCTGACTACTTATTTTACTGTTTCAATAGAGGATCCAGGTAGCACCCACATCTATCTACAGCTATGTAATACAAGGAATTAGAGTATCCATACCAACACAGAGAAGTAGAGTAAGATACATAAATTAAAGCACTTCTCAGAAAAGCTGGATTCACACAATTTTGAAGAAAATGGAGCTGTTCATAATAAAAGCATTAAATAAATGACTACTGTACAGAGAAAGCTTAAGAGTTAAGCGTGCAATTTCAGGGGCACTCTGTTTTACTGAAGTGTATCAGAAATGCAACATCATCAGACTGTCACAAATGCCTTGCACCCCAGGTAAGACTGCCCATACATGCAGATACAAAGTTATAAAAGCAGCAGCAAAATCACTTTCACCAACCTCCTCAGGATAGAAGTACTGAAGATGACTAAGGGGGAAGACCGACTCAAATCCATCTCTGAAGGAGTCAAACTGTCTGGCAACACCTTCATTTAGTGCCCAGAATATAACCAACTGCAGGGAAAGAAAAAAAAATTGAAAAAAAGCCATTTGAACAAAGGAAGCGTGCAGTGATCACTCCTCTACGAAAGAGCACAACTGCAGAAGCCAAACTCCAGCAGTCCAGCCATATGCTCACTGCAGTTACCACAGGGCACACACTGATTCATGGAGCTGCTCTACAGCACTGCCTCCTTCTGCCTTAATTCATAATTTAGATTACCCTTAACATGAGCATTATGCAGAATTTGAACAACTTATCTGCCTTTGTTTTTAACAAAACAAATAAACAGAACTCAGAATAGCTGGTTAAACTGAACCTATTTAACAGAATAATTTAAAGTAAATCCAAATATTTATTAGTTATTTTTAGAAGCCTAACCTAGGTGTTCTCTCTCTACACTATTTAAAATGCAGCAACTGAAGCAGAAATCCATAGGGTATCATTGGCAGTATTATCTTAATGTCCCCTATGGAAATATATGGGTCCCTGTTCTAATATAAAGTTTAAAAAAGTAACTAGCCTATTTAATATATTAAGTAGCTTAATATTATAAGAATACATAGGAATAAAAGAAATTAACTTCATTTCAAGTTACTGGAATATGGTTAAGAATTGTAATGCAAAAGACAGTAAGACACTAATCTAGGCTTTTGGAGTGTAATTTTTCTGTTTCGTTTTGGTTTTGCATCTGTAGTTACCCCCTCAACATTGAATTAACTCCCAAAGTGGACAGCACATACGGAAATAACAATCAGTGCTGGGGTGTGGAAGGGCATATGACACAAATGAGATCACAGTTCTTTTAACTAAATCCCCCACAGTGAGTATTTCTCCACTAAATTAGGTATTTTATGTGGCAGATTGCAGGCCAAGTTCAGATTCCTTTGTCAGTCGGTGCTATTGATGATCACACTTGCCTTGGATATCCTCAACTCCAGCAGGAAACAAGGGCTGGTTGTAAACGATGTGTTGTCAACACAGAACTACTAGTTAAAAATGTGTTAAAAGCTGTGGCCTGTGGTGTTGATTGAAGTCATCTCTGGACACATCTGAACAAGACTAAAAAGTTCATAGGTCCTGCTGGAGTCCTGAGCAAGTATTTAACCCTGTCCCAGAAACTGAAGAGTTACTGGTTCCAGGAAGCTCTCAGATATGAAAGCTCATTAGGATCTGCTGGTAAGTTTTCCTACAGAAGAGTCAGGCATTGAATTTCAGCTGAGATACATTGCACTACTTTCACACACCAGGTTTTAATACTGAAGAGGAAGGTAGCAAGCACCAGCAGCACAAAACACTCTTCTACAACACAGAATATTCTATGGCCATTCTAACAGCAGAATTGCTTACCTACAATTGTGATTACTTTTTATGACCAAGAGCATGGGGCATAATGAAGCTGCATTATATTCTTGTAGATTCAAAGAGATCAAATTGCTAGACAAAAATCTACACTACTGAAACTTTTTGTTCACAAATTCAGAACACGCAAGTTGGCCTCTCTATAGTACAGGGGAGAAGAGGAAAAGAAAAAGAAAAAAGAAAAGATAGAGAATAAAGTCTTTCACTACATTGGTAATTGAAGCAGTTCTACTTTCTGATAAAGGCAGCTCCTGTGGGAACTGTCCTTGGGGAGAAAAAAAGGGAGGTAGAAGGTAGAATGACATGATGTCAGGAGAGGCATGAAAAGCAACAGTAGGATACCCCAGCTTTATAAACTACTTTTCATGTTAATCCTCACACAAGATTTTAATGAAAATCTCATGTTCAAGAGCAGGGCAGCTGACCCACAGGGAGCTGTACAGGCCAGCTGATAAACTAAATATGTTGTTTCAAAAATGCAACTCATCACACTTGTGATGGAGAGCACACAAATTTTCTCTCTGGAATATTTTCTATTTCTTTCAAATCAAGTCTATAAAGAGAAGGACAGGAAAAACTGCACAGTGGTCCTTTAAGAAAATAGTTCCAGAAGTTGTATAGGAGGACAGCAAGCTTTCTGTCATAATCTCCTTTTCCTTTACAATGACAGAAGCCTGCAACAGGACATCTGAGCCATCTGTAAGCCTATCTCAGTGTATCAGATACCTGATATGAGTTACTTAGGAGAGAGAAAAAAAAAGACTGCAAACTGTATGAAAATCATACTTGAATGCAACATTGCTCAGTAAATAAAGAGACTGCAAATTCTGTTTCTAATAAACTCTGGTAGTTTGTATTGCCCCTCTGTTAGGTCTGCAAAGAGCTTGATATCCAAGTATGTTTAATTTTTCAAGTGATTCTTGACTAGCAGAATTTGCTTCTTGAGAAGTGGATAGGTAACAGTTTGGAATTGTAAGGTGAATAGCAATTGCTCAATATGCAGTTGTAAGGATTACGGAATAGCTTTGCAAAGTTCTCAGCTGGTAGGCAGGAGCTTACACAACCCTTATTGAATTGTTTCTACCAAAACATCAGATATGTTTCATATCAGTGCTTCAAAACTTAACAGTCTTCAGAGAGAAACTGGCAGTACCCTGTCAGGTAATGCATTATTTAATAATCGGAATACAGTGATCCTCACCTCCATCCTATTCACAACTTCATGGGATAATATTGCATTCTTCCTGTCTTTCCTCATCTCCTTTCCAGGCTGTTTTTAACCAATTCCCTTTACCACTTTCTTGGACAGAAACAGCTTCCTACCTTTGTTCAGCAGTATCAACTTTCTGTTTTTCTATGTCCCTTTTGACATGGGAATGAATCAATACACAGGTGGACTGTCAATTTATTCTGGCAATATTTTGTTATCTTTTCCTTACTTATTCTTTTTAGGGTTTGAGGGTTTTTTACACCTGTTTGTGGTTCTTTGGTTGATTGGTTTGGTTTCCCTTGGGTCTTTTGTTAGCTTGATTTTGGTTTTTTGGACAAAAACACCCTGCTCTGATTTTGACTCACAACTGCTGATGTTGTCTTAAGTCTGAGTACAAAAAAATTACACTACTATTACAGCAGTTCAAAGGCCACTGGGTAGCACATGCTAGATCACCACTGCTAAAGAATTTGCTAAATCACTATTCCAAAAAAAATCATTATCATAACCAGATGTGGAAACTTGTTAAAATATTTTGAAATTCCATTGCTTAAATGAATCCACCTACAATACTTTCTCCACAAAGCCAGACTTCTGATGAGTTCATTACATATAAACCAGACTTTTTGTACTACACAATTTTGAAAACAAGTGCAATTAGATTCTAACAGTTTTACTGTAGTAATAAACTGGTACAGAAGAGAAGTTATCAGTAGGAAAATTGCCGTTGTGCCTGGTTCATGGGAATGAACTGAAATATATATGTAAACAAACTACCTGGGAGCAAGAAAAAAGAGAATTTTAGTCATAGGTTTGCTTTTACATACTCTGAGATACTCCTCTAAATTGTGGATAGTGACCGGTGTATCTTTTCCCCCTTTTTTCAGTTCTATATTGGGAAATCCGGGAAGTGTGAAGTCCAGCCCTAAATCTTCTACTGAGCAGCCATTCATAGTCAGAGCCTCCAATGCATACTGTAGACTTTCTTTGGTCTAAAAAATTGGAAGTGAAAACCAATGAGAACAATTCATTCAAATAAACTTATTTAAAAGTTATGACTTCTACAGCAGCTTTGACTAAGCAGACATTTCTGTAAGAGTGTTACCATTAAAACTGTTACAGGTCTCCTTGCTTTCCTTCTCTTGTTTTCATACATAACAGTAAACCAAGACAAGCCAGATAAACATGCTTAATGGATAAACTGGAATGGTCGCAGGAGTACACTTTTTTCTAGCAGTTTTGGAATTATGTAATATGCCAGAAGACAAACTATTTAGAAAATACTACTGCAAGATAGGAAATGCGACATATGCTACAGCTCTTAAAACAGTTAATGGCGTTCCTATTTGGCATGCATACTGACATTTTTCAGCTTTCATCCACCAGGTTTCAGGTTTTTCAAACTCTTGGGAAATTAAAAGCAGTAACCAAGGAGAGAGAGAGAGACAATGTGGTAAAGAGGAACAAAGATCCACAAGCTTGCAATAATTTCACCAGTAACAAAGCAGATGTACTGAGAGCAAAATTAGGTTATTCCTTCCTACCACCTATTTACATTAGATGCTAGAAAAAATATGCATGCCAGATATTTTATCACTACTGCCACAGTGAATTGTGGTATTTTCAGCTAAGAGTAGATACCCTTGAAAAATTAATGTATGTCTGAAAGAACCTGCATGCTCATGCATGATGACAGTTTACATTAGTTCTGCATACAGCTCTTGAGTGAAGAGGAGGAAAAAACCCTATCTAAAAGGCACTTCTATGAAAGCCTGAAATTTTGACTAAACCAACTACTAAAAAAGGCAAGCCTTTTGACTGTTCAAGAAGCAAGGACAAAATCTTTTCTTCTGATATTTACGTTGGTTAGTCTTTTTGAAGTGAACCAAAAGAAGTTAGGCAAACATCTGGCAGTTTCAGACTGTGTTTAATCACACAGAAGAATCCCATAATGAATTTCTCATGCTAGACTTTAAAAAATGACTGTTTTATAATTACTAGCCACTGACCTAATAACATTAAAACGACTTTGTATGAGAACAAAGTAATTATGACTATTAAAATCAGTAGTAAGCAAGCCTTATGACACGTTCTGAATTACTGCTACTTCAAAGAATCCAAACGTGTAAAGATACACTCTTCCATTCTTAGGGTTACTTGCCCACCTGAGTTTTATCCTGTTCAAGTCTTTTCTTTTGTCTTACGATATCTTCAAGGTGATATATTGATTTGGCTACTACTGGATCAATACTGAACAAGTCATGCGATGTCAAGGAAGTTTCCTGTCGTAGCATCCATTTATAAAAAGGAAGTCCAAGAGGAAGGTCCACCTGGAAACCAAAGCACTGAACTGTTTAGTATTGAACTGTCCCCCAGAAGTCTATCTTTTACTATTTCATCTCTTGACCAGATCTACAACACTGTCTCTGGCACACACCAAAACACCATGTGTGAGTAGTTTTGCCTCAGAAATTTCAGAAATACAGTCAAGAAAACCCAAGAGACAGCCTAGTGCATATACACTAAAGCAACCAGCAAGCTACCAACTGGAGTAACAATGAGCCCAAAACATTCTTCAAAGAAGACTGGAGAGAGATTGCAATACATAGCAGATAATGGGCTTTTCCTTTCTACACTACGGTCTCAAAAGCCATTGTAAAGATCTTCAACATATACTACTCTTTCTCCCCACAAGAGTTCAGCTGCGTGCCTGTCCTCCTCCCTGCCCCCCCAACCTGCCCTTACTTCTAGAGCTGAAAGTAATACCGTTTAACTCTTAATGCTTTTATCCCTCAACAGTCACAACTAGTATTTTTATTTGACCCTTTCAGAATAGATTTTCTATTCGATTCTCACCAGTCTGAAGTCCATGATTGCCTTGGCCATTAGTTTTCCCAGAAAGCGGAACTTCATTTTAACTTTTGCAATGTGAGCTGGCTTGGCTGTTCTACCAAAAGGAAGTGCAAAAAGGCCTTGCAGGTTATGAATGTACTTGGTACCTTCCTGACTTCCTGTTGAGGAAGAAAGCAAGAAAAAGGGAAGAGTCCAGTACTTACTCTGCTAGTTTCTTCCAAGATGCAAGTGGCATTGAGATAACCGTAACCTAAGCTTCTTATTAAAAAAGAACAACGAAACCAAACACTCACAAAAACCCCAACAAAACCCACAAATATAATCACACACTCTCATCAGGTACATTATCTGACCACAAACAGAGGTGCTCTTTACGTAACTAAAGTCAGCGTAGAATCAATTCAATATTAATCAATATTTATAGATTAGGTAGTAGAGAAATTACCTTTTGGATTGGCTAAAGTCACTTCTTCTCCCCTCCAAAGGCCTAAGTCTGCTCGCTGTAGTTCCTGAGATACAAGTGCATAGAACTCTAGTGTAGGGCCTAGGCCTGTGCCAACCTTCAGGGGATGGAGGGTGAGAGGAAAGGAGGGGAAACGAGATAAGTAAATAAATGAGTCCATTAGGTCAGTTTGAATATAAAAGTCTTTACTTAATCTCAGAAATATAATAGATTATTTGCTATAAAGAAGACTGAATTGCAAAAAGCATCTAGAGAACTAATTATAGGAACATTTACAATATGACAGAAGCAGCCTGGAAAGACCACGTATCAGAGGAAGTAACACTGGAGTAAAAGTATTAACCACTTAATGATCACATTATAGAGGAAATACACACAGCTGTTTGCTTAAGAGTTAGAAAAGGAATGTGCTCTGCCAACTTAGATTGATTATGAAATTTAGATCAGAAAGACCTTCTCCTAGCAACTAAAAATCACAACCAAGTGGATTAGGGATAATTAAAGGATAAAATTCTTTAGCACCAGCAATGTGAAAGAAAGAGTCTGATCAAGCCATTTTAGGAAAGCTATAGCTATTTCATATCAATCTTCAATAAAAAGGGGTTAAATTAGACTGCATTGATATTACTTACTTCATTCTCATACTGGATTTCCAACATGGCTCTTGAACTGCCTAGATCCTGCATCACAGATTCTGCCTGTTTCAACAGCTCATCTCTGTTCACAGTGCGCTACACATTAGAGAAGTTTTAAGTAGTGAAATTACAGCTTTTAAGTCCCAGCTCCCAAGGCAGTTACAACAGGAAAAAATCAGTTATACACATTTTTCCACCCCATGCCAATAATTAGATAGTTCAACAATTATACTTCAACAATTATACTTATATACAAGCTTATACTTTGATATAGTAATTCTTGCTTCTATATGAAAACTGTTTAGAATGAATGTGTTCAATATAAAAAACAATGCCTTACATTTATATCAGTATAACTAATAGGTACTATTCTTGCCAAGAATATGACAATAGCACTATGATATAGCAAAGAAGTACTGTCATGTGGTGTTATAAACCTCAAACTAATATGCAGAGAAGAAAATAGAATAAAGAAGCTGAAACCCAAACAAAAATCCCAACAGCATGGGGATTCCTACGTGTGGGCAGCTATATCGTTTTTGAATGTGGTTCTCATGTCTGCTGTCATTTTTCCCCACAGGTAATCAAGATCATAAAAGCATATATAGGAGATCTTATTTTAAGATAATGTATCTCCAGATTCAAGGCAGACATCCAAGACTCCATCAAATTTGACACAGTCACAGCTTAGTTTTAATATGTTGTGACAGGTGATTTACCTTCCTCAAATACAACGACAGTATTTTTGTTTATTAAGGGCCTTAATCCTGTTGCTTGAATTCTTCTGAGAATCAATCAAAACAGAGATCTATAAGACAGTATGTGGAAGTATCACTAATGCTGCCTAGAACTCTGTGTTCACTACTGGAGTTCAGTTTCAGGAATTGCGTCAAGGCCCCGCTGAGGCGCAGGTAGGCCGAGGATACCCTTCCTGCCCTCATGCGGCCAGCACGGAGAAGACACTGCGCCTTCTGCTGGGGATTGTAGGAAAAAACTCACCTCCCCTTTCTGCACTATACCACCAAACCCTCCGGTTTCACAAATAAATCTTGCTGACAATGATATTCTTGAAGACAATATAAAAATAAAGAGATCCTTCATGCCATTTTGAACAAGAAGTACTTACTTTTTTCCTGTCCAGTCGTGGTGCCACTCTGCTATCCTGAGAATCTGACTGATTGATTTCTGGATTGGTATCCAGTAGTCTTTGCATGGCTCGATCGCGATCAAAGGCCGTCACATAAAACAGCATTTGGCGGGTATCAAACGGAAAGAAAAATGGGCTGTAAAAGACCATTGGATTAGTCAGCTGTGTTCCAAGCAGCATCTCTGACTAGCATTTAGTTTAAAACGCAATGGAAATGGAGTACATCTGAAACTAGTGCTTTATTACACACTGTGGTGAAAGCAGCCTCCAAAGGAAGCCCTCCAGAACGCAGTTCAGTTTTAGTTACAGTTCTTAGGAGCAAGGGTCTAGAGAAATGCAATATATGAAGGAGACAAAAAATTCTAGAAACTTTTAACGCTTCTTGAAAAATAACTCAAAATACTTAACTGTCTTGGCTGTGCAAAGTTTACATCAGAAAATAAAATTCCTTGTTCACTACTGTTCTACAACTAATAAATCTAACAGATCAAAGATTTTAAGCTCAAGCTCCCATATTTGGCAGCAGTAAGACATGAGAACCTGCCTACAGCAGCACCAGTATTCTGCCTTTCACCATTTGCAAAATACGCTTTAAATAATCTGTGAAAGACTACCAGAGAAACTTCTTATTTTATCACTTCCACTATTCTCAAAGGCATGTGTACGCTAACAGTGTGGTCCTCCACTGGCATTAAGTGAGAAGGCAGTTTTATTGAACAAATCCTGCTACAAATGTTTAAGAATATATATTCACGCTCGTCACCTGTTATCTGGAACATTTGTGAAGGAAGTTAGAGATCTTAATTGAAAAATGAAGCCAAACAGTTTCTCTAGAGTATCTATTTCCAGTCAGTTGTCACCAATATTGCTGCAATTAACATGTTTGAAAAATTCAAGAATGTAAATTCTGGTTTCTCATTCTTTCAAGCACAAGAGCTTTACAGCTTGTACTCTGTATCAAGATACTACAAAGTACTATGTATATAGCTTTATAAAATTATTTAGATTCTTTTATCAGTAATGATAAACATTCTCCTTTGTACCATATTGAATATACCAAGATAAATATAGTGATATGGTAAGTACACCATTAAGCAGTTTAACAGGAGAAAAAACATCACCTGAATAATCAGGTATTGTAATTTCAATGGAAAAACTTCGGATTACTCAGCAACTCCTGTAAAAGGTGGTCTAAACTTTGCAGCTAGTCTATACCTCAGAATGTAATTTAAACTATGTAGTATAGGTGTAAACATCCATCCAAGTGTCACTCTCTAACTTGGTAATACTTCTGTGAGTACATTTTGCACTCCCAAGAGTCCTGTAAGGTACAATGCACTGTGCTGCCCAGCCAAGATTCATACTGAACTGCAGTTAGAGACACTCCACAGCATACCATGTTTTTCCGAGTTCTGTCAGCCAAGTTGGGATGTTTCCTGTCATAATTACCAAAGGATCCTGAAGCTGCCTATTAGCTTTTGCTGTCAGTTTACTGTTGATAAACTCTGAGGTTGGAATTATCTCCTTGCAGACTGCATTCTGTGTTAAATAAAAGCAATGTATTTCTAGTTAGAGAAATGTTGAAAGAAATAGAAAGTCTTTGTTAAAAAAGATTTTTAATGCTTCTAATTTGCTTATCATGAAAAGTAAAAAAACTTCCATTGCTATTTTGTTTACCCAGAGTCTAAGACATGACAGAAGGACTTGAGTAGATGTGTAGTACTTGTTTTCTTTTCAGGAATAATAGTGGTCTTTGAACTTAAGAAAGGACAAAGCATGGATATTGTGTTCAACACACTACAGAGAAAATATGACTGACTGTAAGAATTTACAGCCTTCAGCTTATCAGGAGTTAGTGAAACACGTAGGTGAAGATGGCAGTATTTGCATTATACTGTCTTCTTGATGGGGAGCAGAGAGGGGGAAAAAGGTTAAGATTTTACAGATGATTCTGTCCTGAACCAAATATCAAAGTGATTTAAAAAGTGCTCTACTCACATCATACAAGTAATACCAGTATCGACTGATAGCGTGTAAAACTCTCAAAAGAAGAATAACATCTAATGAGGGGTCTTCAAATGTGATATTTTCAGGTGGAGTAGATATGAGGTAAATTTCCAGAGGATTTAATACTGAAGGGCATACACCATCTAGCAGGAAAAACCAACATGTTAGCAAAACAATTCAATTACAAGTTTTCCCAAGATTTAATTATTAGGAGCCTAGGTAGTATTAGTCATGGCACTCACTTAACTACAACAGTTTCATTAAACAACTCAGGAAATATCTTACTTTTAGTTTTAATATACAGATTAACATATGCTTAGTATTTTTATACTATGCTTGCTTTAGAAGTGTCTGTGAACACTGTGAAAATTCTGAAAGGATAGAGGAAATTCACATATAGCAAGGCATCACACTCACCATGCCACAATTCATCATGTTTTTTAGAATTTCTAGGGGAGGTTTTCGTGGGAGCAGTTTGTGCTCTTCCTCTTTTACCACCAATGCAGTCCTTATTACCATCTTCATCCTCTCGCACGGGTTTGTACCTAAAAAGTAAATGAAAGTTAAAAACATGCTCTGAAATGCTATCTTTACAGGGAAACAAAAGCACTTTTAAAGGTGTTAGTTCTCAGATTTCCAGAACTTTACTTGAATGACAGTTAAAAGCAGAAAGACAAGAACACTCCACTGGGATATAATCCAGCCTCAGAAGCAAAGTAGTTCACAGGGGAGAAAAAATGGGGATCCTTCGGCTCCATGAACTTGAAGGAGAAAAGGTGAATGTATAAACAAAACCCCAAAGTGACTGAGGTTGGAGTTAGGGTTAGGTTAGGTTTTGGGGTTTTTTGGTTGTTGCTTTGTGTGTTGCTTTTTTCTTTAGAACATTTAAATATTAAAAAGAAAGAGATTGCTGAATATTAAGATGTTGAGCATTGTCGTGGGTCAATGCTTCTTGCAAAGTATGGCCAGAGAATGCACCCACCTTCACTGCAATCAGCTGGGCAAGTAGGAAGTTGACCATTACTTGTCAGTTGACCATTACTACTGCACATTCTCTACTGCTTGTGGTTAGTTACCTAACACTAAGAATGGTTTCTCCCCATCTAGCAGGTGTAATTTAAAATTCCCCATTTCTTGTTCACCAGCTTTACTCATGAGCTAGAAAGAACATCAGGAGCTAGCAATGAATTCTCATTAAGTTTTAATTATCTCAAGCACATCAGGAAATTCAAAGCTCCATAGTTTTGGAAGGGAAAAAAACAAATGAAGACAGACAGGTTTATTCCAAATTTCGTGATGTATATACATTTAAGAAACGGAAGAAGTTATTCCTGGATTTCTCTAGGCAACTCACCAAATGGTGTGCGTTTTTGTCCAAATCCCAGCTCTTCCCAATGGGTTGCTTTCATCATCTGTAGACTCCCTCTCTTCCTCAGCTTGCAAACTGTACTGCCTGACTGCTTGATACACAGTCATATTATATGGCAGCAAGTGATCTCCAATGTAAAACTGCAGTCTATGTCTCACATTCCCTGAATTTAAGAATTGAGCAGCCTGAACAGAAAAAAATCCCATGCAAGTTAGTAAACTTACTGTATAGCTTTTCTTTACGCCCCTCCCCACACTGCTCCCTCCCCTTACTCTCAGAGCGAAAGCTTACCAAAGATTCATCTATTTCTTCATCTGACCCATCATCATCACTATCTTCATCATCTTCTCTAACTCTTCCATAGCCTGAGGCAAGAAAGAAGAAAGACATGCTCATTTGGTTTTTTCCCATGAAATGTAACAATGATTTGGTACTCTGTTATAACTGTTATAACTTCCAGAACTTTAAAACACTTCCAAACTGCATCAGTTAAAAACAGTAAGATTCAGGACTGCTAGAACAAATTTGAGTATCAACACCTGGCATCAAAACTACCAAGCTACAGGCAGAATGTGACAGTAAAGTACATTATACTTCTGTTACTATTTTGACTGAACTGTTTACAACAGGAAACAGTTTGTTCCAGAGAAGGAAAATTCTCTACAGCTTTAGTCTCCTGCCTTGTAAAAAATATTCATAGATACCTTCCACTTGTCTTCAGCATAATCCTCAGAAGTTTTTACAGACTCTACACTGACAGTAGGAACTACTCCAAAAAGGAAAACACAAGCGACTGTATTATATATACATACCTCTAACTACAAGATATCTTTCAATGGCTTGTACTAAAGCCAGAGGATCAATCTTCACAGGTCCACCTTTCCACTGCTTCACATTAGCACAGTCTGGATGTCTTTGCAGTTGGCATTTTAATTGATGTGTGTTGAAGAATTTTAAAGCTTGGGATCCTCTGTTAAGAGAAAAACTCAAAATAATTTGTGAAAAAAGTTGCTACACAAAGAATCTAATAACCACAATTGCATTAATAATGCATTAAAATAGGCTTCCACATGCATTTATGATTTTACTTGTTCAGAGTATTATCTGTCAGACTCTTTCTCTAAAAATAAGCTACTACGGTTTGAGTAAATAGATTAGAAGTTTCCTTCCACAAGAACACCAGAATCCGAGTTGAACAAAATCTAGAAGCTACACAAATTGAGAGAAAGTCAAGCCTGAAGTCTGATTGCAATATGGCCTATACTGACCATCTTTGAATTCTGAAATTGTTCAGTGGTCAGTTGATGTCACAGGAGATTTCCAGATGTGTTTACACGCAGTATAACAAGGATCAGAAATGGGCATGGAAAATGCAAGTGTTCATTTATATGGGTTTTTTTTCAATAAGGACCTAAAGAGAAAACCTGAAAGCTCATGTGTTTTTTTTCTTGCCAAGTATAGTTTATATACACCTTCCACCTCACCAAACTATCAATACTCAAGCTAGCTGGTTTTATACAGCAAGCCTCTTATCTTGGGCTGCTTCTATTTCCAGGTGCTAGTAAAAGACTGCCAAAACTTAATGCCTCAGAATCCTCATTGCCATAATCCACAGTAAAACTAGCAGTCAAACAATGCTACGGCAGTTTGGCTTCCTGTGTTTCATTTTCTATTAAAAAGAAGAGCAGGATTTTGCATCTATGATTAGCAGCTTTTACATTTTGGTAGTTCGCCCATTTTCTACAAAAATAACATATATAAGGAAGCATTCTGAGATTATAGAGCACACACTGTTTGCAAAGCCAGTAGAGAGACATTAATTTCTTCTAATAAGATATCATTCCCATTGATTTTAAGTTTCACAAAAATCAAGTACTGAATTTTAATGTTGATTAGATTAATACTACAGTGTGAGGCTTCAATACATCTAATATAATGGATGTTGTGTCATCATTAATGACAAAAACACCTCTGCAGTACCTTACTATCTGAGACAAAGAAGACCTTTGGCATTTCTAACTTTAAAGAAGAGTTTTCAAAAATTCACTTTCAATGCTCCTCCTCTCATGCTGAGCTTTTAGCCAGCACCAAAAAATACTTTCAAAACTTCCATTCAACCTGTGCTGAAACAGACTTACTATTATATAATAAATAAAAACTAGTGTTTATTTACTGAAGTGTATGAAATAAATTGTACAAACAGGGCTTTAGTCACTCAGATTTCTTACTTAAAACACAACTGACAAGCTGGATTCCAAATTTATTCTGTATCTTAAGACTCAGGGCAGGTCTACAGCCATTTTAAACTCTATTGACAGCCAAGACTTATCACTTAATCCACTACCATCCTAGAGAACAGAACCTATATGAATAACGAAGTTTAGCACTGTAATACACTCTCTGCAATTTAATTACTCTGCTAAAAAACATTAGCGTCCAAGCAATATTTCTCTCCAGTGTTTGCTACATGAGGACAAGAAAGACATTTGGCTTTTTAAAGGGTAAATTTAGAGATTGCATTTGAAGTTACTCTACCACCCCCAATTTAAGTGAGACAAGTTTCAAGATGGTAAGTAAATATTTGGTAAAATATTCTACCTCCCACTGAATAACAAATCCAACTGTGTCGCTGCTTTTGTCTTTAATGGGGTCAGAAGTTTCCATTACCTCCTCTGTACTTGTCCTTTTAGTGTTGTTTGAAACAAGTTTTGGAAAACATAAGCTTCCACCAAAACTGTTACCTGAGCATTAATCCTTACCTGCTCCCTGTTCCATTTCCACTGGGGAAGTCATGCACTTTAACAGGAAATTGTTCCATCTGACTGAGGCAGTTGTTCATTTTATGGACTAATGCCAACAAAGGTGCATTTTCTAATGGCTCTAACCTTCCAAGGGGCTCTTCTCCAGGAAGCTGAAATACAGTCCAGTCTCTTAGTCAAACGCCTGAATTAAACCTTCTTAAACAATTTATACCATAAATTAAGAATCACTGCTCTCACTGAAAGCAGCAGCAAGATCAGGATGACTAAATGACAGAAGTTTATGGAAGACCTGTTTCACAGAATGTACTTTTCTCTCCTGGTTTCAATCGAATAGCCCTACAGATTTTAAGCATTCACCCTTAATCAAGAGCAGTAAGTTTTTTGGAAGTTTTAGTTATCTACCTTCCTCTCTTCCACTCCAAATTTCTTCCTTTAAAAACAGAACACTAGTTTCTTGCAGTGTTTAGTCCTAAGCGATAATATTACTATCCAAACTCTTTCCATATCAACTTCTTAAAAGACAGAAACAAGTTTTAAGTTGTTCAAGACTCAGACAATTGGCCATTTTGGCATTTTTTCCACTGCTGTGTGGAACTTTCTGTAATTACAGAGTATTCAAAAAAGTTCATGACCCATAAAGGCATTGAACAATGTAAAACTCACAATGTTATACTACTTAGACATAAACAAAACATTCTTTCTGTATTCCACCTTTAAGATAAGATCAACACAGAACTTTTCAGATGGTTTTATCAGAAAAAATTTGAGAAAAAGACAACTAGGAATGCAAAAAAAAAACCAAACAAGAAAACTTACTGGAGAAGAAAAAAACACATGAAGAAATCTTTTCAATCTGATATCCCTGCTAACAGCATCTTTTTCACTTTTAGATGTCAAATAAAGCAGCAGTTGTTTAACAAACCCACTATGCTGGATTTCAAATGAGGAGACGTCAGATTCTGAGACAATGCTTCGGATTTCTACAAGGCACTCTGTTCCACCATCCACCTGAAACAAACGAAGAGAGTGTTTTACTACCCAGGTAGTCAAGGGCTTAAGAAGCACTGTTTTTCCTTCTACTGCATGGAACAGCTCTAAAGGGAGGGGAAAAAAGGGAAGTCTGGAATGTATAGTAACTCAATACAAGAAGCAACACAGGGCAAATAATCTGAGGATAAGCACTTGTCTGTTCAAGGGGAGACATTACAGGCAACATCCACATTTTCTCTATTTTGAGAGAAATGCAAGGTCCCATTTCTGTCTCATGCAAGGTAAAGACAACCTCCAAGCAGTGGTGCTTTCTGTTTAAAAATAAAACCAAACAAAACCCCAACAACTCACGTCAGCATGTATTTTACATGACATCTGTGTGGAAGAGAGGAGGAGGGGAAAATGCGTATTTTAATGATTGCTCAGATCAAAGCACAGAACAGAGCTCTGCTCTTGTGCTACTTTTGAAGTTATGGGTTTAGACCATGTATCGAGGACCACATCTGTCTGAAAAGCAAGGCTCAAGTTCTTGCCATGCTACCACATTCACCCCAATCCGTATGTCTTCTATGATTTTAACAAAATGATGCTTTCCACTCCTTCTCCCCTCAGTCTCAAACTTCTTACTACAAACTGTTTTATTCTTTAAGAATAAAGTCAATCCCTAACACTTAACTGTAGAACTTTTGAATTTGAAATAAAATGCTATGCAAATGACACATTGCTAGGACTGGTCTTTTATCTTAAGTGATGTGTATCATAGCTTGCACACTCATTCTAAAAATTACTCCAAGTCACAATGACTCATAACTCAGGTAAGAAATGACTCCCCATTCAAAGTAAGTTTGCTACTTCTAACCTGGAGGTTGAGTTGTTCAGTTGCAGTGCAAAGTCTCTGTAATACATTTAATGCAGGATTGCTTCCGTCCATGTTTTCAGAACTAAAATAATGTTCTACAAATTTATGGGCTTGCTCCTTAATCCAGCCCTTTATTTTTTCTCTGTAAAGAAGCACACAAAAGGCATTTAGCCACACTTAGCATTTGTATATATCAATATTACAAGTAAATACAGCCTTAGTATAATGTTCTCCATGTTACACGGCAGTCACAGAAAACACTTTGCTTTTACCTCCAACAGTCAAGTTCTTTTCTCTACAGATCACTTCTTGCATTGTTTTTCTCAGTTCTCCAATTTTTCCCCACCACGCAACTTTAAACTATTCAGATGTTACTTTCTCTACCTTAATTTCTTGATTCTTTTTCCAGAATTATTTTAACTGTGGTTAAGCTCCGACTTCTTTGTCGGTGCTATGTAATCACCTGGTCATAGTCAACATCATGTTACAAGTACTGTGATTTTTTTGTGTGTACCTGTTATTGGAAATGGTATCCTTGGAAGCAGCCCTTGCAAGACCACTTACTCCTGCTGTTCGTGCTGGTTCAATATTATTACTGTTGGACTGTGTGCTTAATCTTCCCCATGTTTTAGGATTTAAACTTGCCAAGAAAGAAGATTTAGGAGACTGAGTAGTTGTAGGGCTTTTAGCTAGAGGAAGTAAAGACAAAATTTAAGAGAATTGACAGGTTTATTCCAGCCAGCTCTTTTTGCAGTTTACAAGCTTACTTTAAAAAGAGGACCAAAGTATTATACTTTAAGAATTATTTACCTTGATTGTCTACTTTGTCATCATCTCTTGGAGGGGAGTATTTTGGTCTCCTTGGCCCTCGTTTTGGCAGCCTTTTTCTCTTTAGAACATCACTCAGTCGTCTGTTCAAAGTTAAAAATAACTTATTTCCACCCGTGAACATATCCATGCACGTACCCATCCCTCAGCTCAAGATGCATCTACCAACCACTTCCTAGAGAATTAAAGAACAGGTTCCATCCCATAACAAGGATATTCCCTGCTCTAGGAGCAGGGGTTCAACTCTATAATTGACAGGACAAATTCCATCCAGAAAGAAAGGGTTTTGCTGGCTGTCATCTTTCTATTATGAGCAGCCAAATACAGTCAAAAGTGACACTAAAAACAGGTTACTCGTAATTTTCATGCTTTGTGTAACCATCTGTTCATTCATTTATTTGAATACACTTACAAAGAAAAAACAAATTCCACAAATCTCTACTAAATAAAAACCAATTAACATTGGAGAGTTGATATGCTTCCCCTACAAAAGCCCAGAAAACACTTCTTCAGCAATTTGTGGCATTTCTATTTGTCAATCACTACACTTCACAAGTTCACATATTTCAGTTCCGGTTTAAAGTGACAAATATTTGACCTTTAAAACAAGAGCAAACTAGTAATTTATTCCTACATCATCTTTTAATACTATGAGTATTCAAAATGTTTGCCTTCCAACAAAACTTTCACATAATTTCTTTTTTCTCCAGTCTCCAGCAGGAAGGAACCATGCACCATAGCTCTGAAAGAATCACTGTCCTCAACAGTAAGATAAGTCTACAAGCTGTTGCTCCTGACATTCTCCCAAAAAAGAAAATTATTTTTTATCATTATGACATAACTATCAGGTCACTATTTTTTTTTCCCTTTTAAACATTTAATATAAAATGAACCAAATCTACCCATTGAAAAGTTCAACACCACTCCAATTTAGTTCTTTAGAGGAAAATACCACAGCAAAATGCAGATGATAATGTTGGCAGCCCATGTCACTCTAGACATTCTTTAAAAAACAAGATAAGAACAACCCCAAAACACAAAACTCCACAAGAAAGCACCCAACCCAAAGCGAACAGATTACTTTTCAGAAAGTGCACCTACCCCTGTGGGCTCAGATCCAGGGAATCCTCCCGGCTATGCTGTAAGCTGGGAGAGCCCAGATCTGCAGCTGCGTTGCTGGCAGCAGTGGCTGTCCCAGTACTTATCGTCGTAGTGGTACCTAGTGTTCCTGATCCATTAGTGCATACTTTTGGTGGGCTCGTTAGCAAAGCCTCAGACTCTGCCAAGTTTTTCACTTGGTGCATCACCCCTTTGAGAAAGAAGAAATCTTTGTTTGGTGGGTTGGTCTGGCGTAGAGGGAGAGGAAGGGGCAGAGATGTGGTAGCAGGAACAAGGGTGTTCGAAAATGTAGAACTGAGTGTTATTTGAACCTCTGCTTTGACTGGCAGTATTCGCTCACCCCACCCAATAATACTAAGCTTTAAAAGCAGTTCAATCTTTTCTCCAAAAAGTTAACCTACATAGTATAAAAATAAAAAATTAGAGCCATATGAACAGTAGCTAAAGAAACCCCAAGCACAAAGACTACTACAAAGACTTCCTGCAAAAGATTCATCGGTTTTCTCCAGTAAGACTTCCTAAGTAATTTCAGTGAGCCATCTTCAGCCTGAGTTCACTAGTATCTAGTAAGCCTGTACAACAAACTTGTTTCAGATTCTAAAAACACAAGCTTTTCTTCTCCAGAGTCTGGCTCAGCTCCTCCCTAGTAATATGAGGACAGCTTGCACAGATTCACCTTTATTATTCAAGAACAATATTCCATTTTTACACCTTGGGGAGAGTGGAGAGAGGGGGGAAAAAGGATATGGATTCTCCACACATACATTTTTAAAATACTACATAAAGAGGTGAAGAGAAAAAAAAAAAAAGAAACCACAATTTACCTTCTCTTCTGAAGTAAACACTAAAAATGTCAGGTAACTTTTGCATTAAGATCTCTGCCATCTGCAGGGCTCCAACTACTATCTTAAGGTCTTGACTCGACAGCATGGAGGCAATATGACTAAAACAGATAATTTATTAGAATTAGCTTTGTCTTTTTTTTTGCTGTGTTTTTCTTTTTAAATCAAGTAAGTTCATCTTGCATACATAGCACTGGAGACTGAAAGCAAACAAATTTCATAGTTCTTTTATAATAGCTATCAATAAAAGGACTGAAACAGTTCTCTTCTCACCTATATCACTTTTACCAAGTTTTAACACGGCATAAAGAAGAGAGTCTCTTATAAACATGGTGTTGTGGAACTCAGTACTCTCTTCAAAAAACTAGTTTATTTTCAAGTTGCATCCTTTCATGTAGATCCCCAACTTTATGTGTAACATGTAGGAGAGTTTAATGAATAAAACTTACCAGTTAAATGCTATGAGTCTGTTATCATTCATTTTGTATTACCTCAAAAGTTATCTTGCCCTCAGTGAAGTTCATAGGCCAGTTTTAGAAATCAAAAAACCAGTAAAGGGTAATATTAGACACTCCTAGTACACACAGCCAGGAGCCATCTAAGTTTCTAGCAAGAATGTCTAGCGTTGGCAACTACTGCAAAATCTATGATGCAAAAAATTCCTGCAGAGCTGGCAGCCTCAGCTTTTGGAAAATAAATGAGACTTTAGAAATATGATTCCCCCTAAAAAAGATGATTCAAAAAAAGTGACTACAAGTTTGAGCTGTAAGCTCAAAATTAATCTCATTTGCAGCAGTTAATGAACCCACCTTGAAACAGCATGGTTTTTCAGCACATCCTTCAGAAGTTCAGCATCAGCAAAATAAATTATCCTAAGAATTGCTCTAAGGCACTTGTGTCTAACAGCAGGTCCAGCTGAAGAACTATATACTTCATAAAGAACACCAAACAGTGTTTTGATAAAGGATTTTGCCAGTTCTGGGTCCTCTTTCATTAATTGTGCTCGAGCATCATCCTTCTTCAATTCTGAATGTCCACCTGTGAGAAAGTGCACAACACATCACTGTACAGATATCTGCATCTCTGCTCCGATGATTACTTTCTCTTGTAAAAGCTAATTTAATTCAGCTCTAGAATTGAAAAGATAAAATTCAAGAACCAGAAGTCAAAGTGAGTAAGTAGGTACAAACTTCCTCTTTCAAGGAGTTCTATCTAATTTTCTTCAGTTTTCTTATGCATTTCTGTATAACAGTAAGAAGACCTCACACAGTCTTCATTAAATTAAAGAGATATATAAATGAAACCGTTTCAGAAATCCCAAGCCAGGAGTACCCCAGCTCCCTCCCATTTCAACACTTTTTCAGGTCCCAGGAGGAGTTTACATGTTCAAAAAGCACACACGTCAACAGTATGAGTTTTGTTATCAAGCTTGCTCCATTCATGTAGATCAGAACAGTTTGATGTTCCACAGAAGCCATAAGAAATGTATTAGTTAAGCAGTGAACTGCTGCACAAGCCAGCATAAATTAGCCACAGCTAGAGAGCCTAGCTGGTTCCTGAGCTGTACTTACTAGTGTTTGTATTGGCTAAAGGGTTTGGTTTTCGCTGAATGGCACGGGCTGTTCCAGTATCCTCATTTATTTGCTGCATAGAGTTAAAGTCAATGGTATAGACACGCCCAAGCGTAGACAGGCTTATCTCATCCTCACCAACCTGATGAGCTGCCTAAAACCAAGGAAGAATTTAAAGTTAAGAAATCCCTCCCAAACAGAAAGCTATATGAAAGGTGAGGAGAGGGGTAACACAGTAGGAAAAACAATGACAGAAATACACTAAGAAGAGCGATTAAGTGATTTGGTATGGCTGAACACCAAACAATGCAATATTACAGCAGGATGTTGGAAGAAACTTGTGTTTCTTACTCAGAAAGATCAAGAGTGATATTTTGAAAGACAGAGAAAGCACTCAGCTCCCTACACAACCGCATGCAGATTTGAAAAGCATCACCACACAAACGTGTGGAATTACTACCTCTATGATTCGACTGTCAATCCTGTTATAGGGATGCCAGAGACCCCTGTCATCTCGCCATTGCCATATTGCACCATCTGTATTTTGTGCATTTCCTTTCTTTAGCATAGTATCAACAGCAAAGATTCCCTCTTTTGGCAGGCAAGGCATCAGTTCACTGTAAAGAACATTAAAACAGTATTTTACTAGAAGTATACAATCAAGTTCATCTAAGCTGAAAACTGTTTGCCTTATTTTAGTGAAGTTAAGGATTTCAACACACCAACCAGACCCAAAACCTAGGACTGCAAGACTTACCAGATAAGAGAAGTAAGTTCATAAAGTTCTTGAGGACTTCTTGGAACAAGGTCAATTTGTTCTTGACAACTCCCATTTGAGGCTCCACAAAGAAGGAAGTGAAGCGTTTCTGCAATATCTATAAAAATTATTATCCATGAGACTGCCTGCATCAGATAGGAATTCCACTTTCTGTTGGACACTACACAGAAGAGACAGTTACTGCCCAAAGCAAACAGACAGTGGACAGTAGGACAAAAGTCACCTCCTTGAACACTAAGAAATGTGTTTGTTCTCAGGTCTAGGGTTTATGGCTTTTCTTCATTTGTGTTTTTTCCTTTAAGGGACAGCTAGGGGAGAAATACTATTCAATATCCAAGACACAGAAGAAAACAGGGAAAGATACGGGGCAGCTGAAGCGGTTAAGTCAAAATTTATGAGATGGAACACAAAAAACAAGTGACAACTAAGACAGCTATAGAGCAGTTACTTTTGTTAATGTTTTCCCCCAGAAGAAGTACTTAAAGCACATGATTCCCCCATGTGGTAAAAACTAACAAAGTAATTACTCAGCTTGCATTGGAATGAGAATAGTTTGTGCCGCCAATAGACTCAAAATTAGGTGAGCACTGCAGTGACAACAGCTAGAACTAGGAAAAGGGATAAAACCCCCTCTAGATAAAAGCTTTCAAAAAGCTTAACTAAACTTTTTATCCCAGAGGAAACATATGTAAGAAAGAGAAAAATTAAAAGAACTGAATATTTATATAATCAAGTGCCCAGAGGTCCATATTGACTGTAAGTAATAACATGAACAGGCCCCCTAGAACATGGAAGAGTAAGAACTCACTTTGCTTCATAAGCTGGACTGCAAGTGTGGGGCAATTGGAGCACATCAGGGAGAACATGCGCACCACCATGATGAACATTCCTGAGCTCAGGATAGGAGGTGTCACGACCAGGAGCTGCTGGATATTTGTTAACAAGTCCTTGGATGCAACCTGCTGCAGCAAGTTCTTCAGTGGGAACAACAAAACGGGAAACATTAGCCCTTGAAAGGTGAGCTCTCGAGAGAAATGGGGTGGGGGAAGAAGAAAACAGAAATGCACCCCTGTGCACACTCTTACCTCTTCATGCTGGAAGTTGTCCACTAGCCGTGCAAAACAGAGACAAGTGCTTTCAACAGATTTTTTGTCCTGTTATAAAAAGTTTTGTTTAAATTGAAGTATTTTTACTTGCATTAGATCATCCTGTCATTTTGAGGCATTCATAAAATTTCTCCAAAAGGGCCAGTCTAAACACATTTCACAGAACATTATAGCTCTGACTTTTAAATTCACTGATAGTCTAAACTGACCTCCTGATACAGCTGTGCTTCGTATATATTCCCTGGGAAACACTCCCCACTTGCAACACAAGTACCTTTAGGGAGCTTTAGAGATGAATACATTGATCTCTAATATTCTTTTTGTATTCTGCAAGGAGGAAACAACAGGGAAAAGAGCTACAAAGCCAAAGTAACAGGAAATATAGATAATGAGTGAAGACTACTATTCTACAGATTACATGATGCTTGATTTTGTTATTATGCAGCAGAGCCAACACAGCAAATCTAAGACACAAGACTGCTCCGAAAACAGCTCTAGTTCGAAGTTTAATGAAATGCTCAAAAAAGTTCATCTGAACATAATAAAACACTGTATGTAAGGGTGGCTGAGCACTGGAAGAGGTTAGCCTGAGAGATTAAGTCTCTATCCTCGGCAATACTTACGAAAAGGAAAAAAAAAAATCATCTGGACATGCTTCTGTGCAATCTGCTCTAGCTGACCTTGCAGGGGAGCTAGGACTAGGTAACTGAGAGCTCTCTTCCAACCGCTACTATTCTGTTAAGCGTTAACTCAAGATTCTTTTCCAGAAAATTTCCACTTCAAAATTTATTGAAATCTTACTTTGGTGGGTTGTAGCTTCTCTTCAGAGAGCAGGAATCAGTACTTGTCCCTACTTACTGGTAAGAATGGTGCCTCCTGTTTCTAGAGTACAATCTAAAGCTGTCATTTGACTTCTTAGAAGCTGCCTCAAAGATTCAAGTAGTCTTTCAGCAAGATGATATAGGCAAAATTAAGAATAGCACAAGAATACACAAAACCATTACCTGGAAGCTTCCATTTAGTTGCATTTGTTAACAAACAAAATATTTCTCCTTTTTCATCTTTATAACAGGGATCTGCCAACCGAGCAGATCACCAAAAATCTCTTTTGGTGTACCAGTCACTGTAAGTGCTCACTTATGAATACAGCAGTATTGCACGATATGTAGTACTTAGGAGCCCCTTGATTTCAAATTCATCACTTCAAACTATTGTGCAAAAGCAGGAACTGTTTAAAAATGCCATAAACCCTCCCAAAAAGTTAAAGCACAAAAACCCCACAAAAACTGAAACTGAAGCTGTTCTGATATTAAAGCAGGAGAGAACCTTGCAACCCATTTGTTAAGAAATATTAAAAACAGTAATGCCACTGGACTTCCTCTTACTGATGTCCTTGTTCTTACAAGGACTACAAAACTACTATTACTCATGCTTTAAGTACCTTGTCTTGTTTTATAAAATGTCACATTTACAGAAACACAAAAGGTCCATATGCACATTGGGATATCACAACTTGACAGTATAGAAACTTAAAGTCAATTATCACCTTGCAAAGGCAAATAATACACAGCAAAGAACCAGGTATCTGGAGATATCTTTAAACTACTTTCAGAGCAAAATCAAAATGTTCCACTTTTAACAGCTTCTTACCTGATGGGTTAACCTTTGTGTTAGCAGTGGCAAAGAGTCTGCCACAAAGTGAAACTCATCAGGTGTTATACTCTGGCAGCAGTTGGCAGCAATAGCTAGTGCATTCCTTTGTGCATTTATACTGAAGAATTCCAGATACAGCAAACAGTCTGCCAACCCACCCTGTAACAAAACGAACATGTTCACTCTCAGTACTGCTAAAGTTGCAGAAAGCCTTTTTATTCCATCTTCAAAGATCACCAAGATGTAGAGCTGGTAGAGGCAAAAATGCCTTTTTTTGTTTTTTACTTACTGCCTGCAGAATGGCTTTACTGTGCCTGCGTGACAACATCTCTAGAGCTGTAAGCGCCTGCTCTGCCACATCAATGCACTGGATAACTTGCAGCTACAAGAAAAAAAAAAAAAAGGCTTGTAGACCTATTTCTAAACCGATTTGCAAAAATAATCATCTTGATTAATACTTAGACATATAGCTTCTACTAAGACACAGTAGGCTCATGAAGCCAGATCTGACCAAGCCTGTCAGTTTAAGGCTACCGCAGCCATGGAGCTACTCCAAGAGAGAACAGCTCATAAAATTATACATTTTGTATGTCTGCAACACCAATCAAAAAGAAATTACCAGTGAATCAAAGAGAACTTTTCAATAACGGTGGGAGCAAATATTAAGCCTGGCTTTAGAAGCTTCTCATGCATTTTATATTATCTAGCAAGCCATGAAAAGAAGCCACCATCTTAAGGGCACTTCCTACAGTTAAAACAAATTATAAAATCCCCTCATGCTATTTTACCACTGTTTTGATTTCATTTTACCTTTTCCAAGAAGACAGGAATTGCATCTACCACTACAGCAGATGATCTGGGAAGTGCTTCCATCATGTATGTTAAGGCCCGGCATGCATGATTCATCTATTAAATACACAGATATTTGATTTTAAGTTCAGATGACATTTTTATATTTCAAAAGTTTCTTAAATATTACAAACGACTTACAATGTCAAAGTTGTGCTCCATCTGCAGCAGCGTTATCTGTTTAAAAAAAAAAAGGATTGTTTGTTTAGAAAAATGCATCTAGGTATCATCACAAAAAGGGTACAAATCACTACTGTAGCTTTTGACTCAGGATTTTGAATGTTGGTAAGAATTCCAAAAGAACCACTGCCTATTCTTGAGTTATTAAAAAATTAATAGACTATCAAAATTCAGCAAAACATCCTCTCAAAACCAAATAATAAGATAAATACCCATACACACATGTAGAACTAAGACAATATAAATAAAGATGATTTAATTTAAGCAAGATATTGAGTGAAATATTATATCCTCCAACAGAAATCTGAGATTAAATCTTTACCAAAGCTGGTACAACACTCTTGACTGGAAATCCTCCTAATGTTTCTTCATTTCCCATAACCAACAGCTGGCACATCTCAATCACTGCCTGTAGTTGCTGACTTTCATCAGTGGCTTGGAGACCTTGTAAAAGCTGTTGAGCTTTAGAACCTAGATATCCAGAAAAAAAATTTAGGAAAGAAGGTATTAGAAAGTGTTCGAGGGAACTGTTATGTTATACTTCTGCCAGAGTGGAAGACCAGAGATTGTTTGTTTTCCTCTGTATCTGTAGTTTCATTTCCTTTCCCTGTCACAAAAAGGGGGAATAGGGAAGGGAGACAAAATCTCATTCTTGGCTGCCTTTCCAGTGCAGACTGGTCAGCACAGGGAGTCCGCCACACTGCTCACCACAGCCATCTTGCCAACCTACAGCAGGTGCCAGAACCCAAGCCATCCCACCTTTGTGCAGCCAAGGACTTTGCAACACCCCCCAGAAAATACAGCACATGGAGCACCCATGAGACCCCATCCTCTTCTCGGCATGCAGTGTAACAGGCTGCCTCTGGCTCTCCTGGGAAGCCAGACCTGGACTAGAAGGCACACATCTCATCCAGCTGCATAGCGCAGACCTGGTGCAACAAGGCTAAGGACCCACGTTCTCACTGACACAACATCTGAAGGAAATTCGTTCTGTCCAAAACCTATGACACTTTTGAAACTAAAACCACCATAACTTAGAACTGACATCTACTAATTGTTTTAAAGCTAGCTTAAGCATTTGTTTAAAGCTAGCAAAAAACCCAAGGGGATTGGAGAGGTCTTTTGTTAAGCAGCCCATCATGCAAACGAAAAAGATAAGGAAGGGGTTAAAAAGCAAGAACCCTCCCTTCCCCACCTAGAAGGGAACATTAAGATGCCCCAAAAAAGAAAAGCAAAGAAATACAGCTAAGGCAAATTTCTCTTCCTTATAGGAAGACAAGCAAATTAAAATTGTTGACCAGTGGTCTAGCACTATCATGACATACAAGTCTCCAACACGTAAAATACTATATTAAACTATGAAGCTAATACAAATATTAGGTTTACTATTGGCTGAATTCTACTAGTCTGGAAGTGGAAAGAATTAAGTCAAATTAGACAAACTTTGCTTACTAGCTCCACTTCCAATTGTCCTGTGGAAGAGCTGCGACATCCGAGGACCAAGAGGGCCAAACAGGTGAGGAGGAAGACCCCTAGCCTCTAATAGAGCTAAAAGCAAACAGAGGATAACAGCCATTGTCAAAGCTTCTACGTATATTTTTAAAAGCTTAAATTCCATGACGTTATCATTTAAGACTACTAGAATCTTGATACTCTAAGAGTTAGGATTAGATGACTGCAGCTACCTCAATTTTGAAAAAACACCAACAAGATGACCTTTAAGGAACAAGTAACTAATTTTTGTTTATATCAGAGCATTAAGGTCCTTTATGAAGTCACCTGCTGAATTTCCACAAAACACACCCACTGTGTATTTAACAAAAGTAATCCCATCTATTAAACTGTTACAAGCCTAGAGCCAGAATAGCAGATGCATCAGACTGTAATTTCAAATCTGAACTCAAAGCTACATAGGATAGATTAAGCTTATCTTCATGTGTTCAGGACCTACAGGCACTACTAATCTGAAAAAGAATGACACTGTAAAACAGGTTCACAGCTTTATTTGCTGATGAGCAGGAGAGGGAAGAACTCTGCTAAGTGTTAGCGGGTTTCTTTTTTGATTGCTTTTCAATACAGTACTGTCACTTAAGCTAAACTAAGTGGGTGATTCTGATTTTTATTGTAGCAACCATGACTACTGCTGATCAACAAAATCATTAACAGTGAAAATCAATTTAGTCCAACATTCCTAAGGCATACCTATACTTACTGAGAACTATAAGCAAGTGAACTGACAGCACTCACTTCCACATTACATATCCAGATTAACAAAAACCTGCCATTTGCAAGGGAGATCATGATCTCAGGACTCCCTGCAATGTAGTAGCAAAATCATTAGATCAGTTGCAGGACATGCAAACTGAATTTATACCTGTCATATTCTCTCGTTTTGAGAGATCAGACTCCTTTAGCCCAAGCACAAAAGCAAGCATTTTAAGAACATTCAGATTTGTTTTGGTCAAAGCTTACAGCAACATGGGTATCAATGACAAGCACAAAAAAAAAATGTTATCCAGAAGCAGGCAGAGTATAGTAGGCCTAACCTGGCCTCTAAACTTAAAACATGCTTGCAAAGAGTATTTCCATATTTGAGCTTGCACACTGAATAGGACTGAGTTCTCAGTTCTCTTCCCCCACCTACATACAATGTAGTGTATTACACACCATGTAAAAGAATAAGGACACTATCCCATCCCACCCCCTTCAGACATTCTTGCATCTTTTGTGAATTAAGGCTTGTAAATCCCTGCTTCAGAACTACTGTAAGCAAAACCACATTGACAGACAGTGAAACAAAATACAGCCTTCCCACTGAATGTCATACAGATTTTGTGTAGGTATGGTTATTAATAGGCTGCTAACAACCAAAAAGGTAAATTAATAACTGTCATACCTTGTAGTCTTCCCATCTCAGAATCATCTGACTCACTTTCTCCAGAAGTTGTCATACCTACAGCTCCAGCAACAGAACTAGAAGCTAAAGAAACAATAAGAGAGTAATACAAGTAACAGTGTCTTTAAAGCCACAAAACTCACATCAAAGACAGTCTCCACCATCAAAAGCATGCTCTGCATTTCACACTGCCACCAGCGAACTCCTGTACAACTTTCATTTTAAAACAGACCAGTCTAGAGGTCTAATCCTTTCCAAAAGCTGAAGAGAATGGCTTTACCAACACAAGATAATGAAAAAAATACACCTAGATCCATAAAACTAAGTTTCAGACAGATTTACCTGTACCCTTAATAAATGTATGCTTTTCTTAATTGAGTATTATGCTGTACTTAGTTTCCATTACTTCTTTTCATACTGATGTAGCCAGCTCTAAGCACAGAATGTTTAATATTTTCTACCATTCAGCATAATTACTGAACAGCTCCTTTGAACTCACTAATTAGGACCAGATGATAAAATTAACATCTAATAGAAACTGTTCAAGTAACAATATTCAACTTGGTCACAAATTTCTCCAGTACAAACATGCTTGCAATTTCAACAGAAAATCTACAGAATATTTATGAGTAGTTTCAACACAGCTTTTACACATAAATGCCTGCCTTCTGTATTCTGAGCAGTTTGATGTCTTTTCAGTTGGTGGTAATTTATGCAGCATCAGCTGAAGTTACTCTTTTAAAAAGTAGTAGAAGCTTGAAAACTAACATCTAGATTACTGGATATAGTTTGGATACTACAAAAAAGCATTAACTGAAACATGTACCAAATAGCCAAGAAATCATAATCAAATGTAAGGGTTCTTCTCATGCAATAACTTTCCAGCATTATTTACCGGCTTAAATAATTTCTCTTCAGAACTTAATCCATTTAATTATTTTTAAATGCAAAGAAGTTCATACCAGCAACTATGCTAAAAATTCTTCAGCTGAAATTTCCTCTTACCTGCTGCTCCCTGGGGAGGCTCATCTGTTCGTGCAGCTGAAGAGTTAACTCCATCCTGGTTGTTGTCAGGATCAGCCATCTTCTCCTGTCGGCGAGCTTCAGCTGCTCCTCTTTTGCCCAGGCCAGAGCCTCGCCGACTAAAGGTTCAAAAAACAAAGTTTCAGACCTTATGAACTAAGCTAAGAGATTTATTAATGTAAACCTACTAAAGACTAGATAATTTTTATGTGCATCACTACCACAACACTGCACAAACAAGCAATTAGTGTAAGAATCTATCTTCCCAGAATTACCCAATCCTCCTGTACACTCCGTGCCCTGCAGCAGCGCCGTGATTAGTTTACAATAAGGCATTACAGGTAAGTCCTTACATTATACCTTTCAAGACTAGGCAGTCTACTAAAATATAACAGCAAAACTGAGCAAGTTTAAAGTGACTGTTAGTTAAAAATCACATACACATTTGAGGAGGCCAATGATAGAGTAACCATCTTTAAAGAAGTTCTGAACTATTGAAAGCAGGAAGAGGACTCTTGACATTCAACTTGGTTTTCAGTGTCACAACAAATTTGAGAGGATGAGCCTATTTAGATTTGCAGTTTAAAATACTACAGCCTTCATCACTAGAAATTCATATGCCTACAAAGTAAACCGTCAAATTCAAATGCACACTTGACAACAGAATCAAGACTTCAAAGTAGTTTTTTTAATGGTGTGAAAAAGGGAAAAGAACATGTGCTGGAAATACTAAACCTAAGCATAAGAACAAAAATAAAGCTTGTTATGGCTTCCTACATCTATTTCCAGAATATATGCAACTATAGAAGTTTATTGCATCACAGGACACATTAACTCTCCCCCTCCTATTTAATCTACCAGCTGTTTAAAATTACTAATTCAGGACAACTTCTCCTCTGCACCAGGAAGTACCTTAAGTACTTAAATGAAGTTCAGATGAAACTGCTGACAAGCTGAGTCAGCTTAACAGTGCACCCTATTAAAAGAGACTCCTGTGTGGCACCATGAAGTCTTATTTTCAAAACAATCGTCTATTTTACTATTCATGATGGACAGCAGTTCAGCACTTTGTGTTAAGTAAGTAGTTCAGCACTACTGTCTGTCATCTTGAACACCTCCCTAAGGACAGGATTACTTAAGTTTGTGATACTGGCTTTGGCTGTTTCTCCTCCTCCACTTCCTCAGCTGAGGGACTTACTGGAAGTCTGATGGTGACAAATTCTATGTGCTATCCATGACACCAGTGTACACAGTAATCCAGGAGGCCTGAAAAGCTACAGCTACTTTTAGAATAGCCAAAAAAGAAATAGACAAAGCCAGTTTTCATGCATCAAATCACATGAATACCAACTCACTGTAGTAATCAAGTTTCATTTCCCTAAGTTTTACCTGGTGCTAGCACAGGAGCCCGTGGTCTTTTGCCGTGTGCTCCGCCGTAAACTGGGGAGCTCAGCAGGTGGTGATTCACTGCGCTTCTTTGTAGATTTTCTTAGACCTATGCAATATGTAAAGAATTGAGAGTAAATCAGTCTTTAAATACACAGCAGTTCTACAAAGAAATGAAGCTTTTGTGTACAGGAAACCTCCACGTAGAAGAACCACAATAAGCCCGTATCAACTTCAGTCAGCTTACACTGAACTGCTATACCAGTGAAAGAAAGGCATTTACTTTTACTCTGAGTTAAGTAATACTAAACTCCAAGTTTTCATGTAGGCACCTTTTCCTAAACTATATACTACAGCTATAGATCATCTTTGTCATACTAAACAGGTATCACATTATGGGATACAAGTGTATTATTTCCACATTCAAACACTTAAAAGAAGATGCTTTAGCCTTAAACAGAAAAAAAGAAACTACATTTTGAGAGGGAAGGTAGTGGTGGCTGCAATCTCAAATTTTAGTCAGTTTTATTCACTCTAATATGGCTTAAAAATAACTGTCCTAAATCAGGACTCCCCTCCAGGACTCAGGCACTGTCAATGCTGAGATCTATCACATGTATTATTTGTGTTCCTATTTCAACTACACCTCTTCAGCCCCTCTTACTGTCACAAGACCATCTTTGACATAAATAAGCAACAACAACCTCACAGCTTTGGAAAATTCAGACATACTACTAGAACAGATGTAAACAATTTTGAAAAGAAAAATAAGTTAGATCGCTGCTCCCTCTTCTGGCAACAAAGCAGAAACAAGACATACTTAAACATGCAACACATTTGAGTTCAGAAGTTATCAAACTAGGTCCTATTTCCTTAATCCTAAAACATTCCAGGAATGCAGAGTTGTGGTACTGAGGAATGAAACGATAACTGTGCAGCTTCTGACTAGATATTTAACAGAAAAAGAAAAGTGATCTAAAAAGCTACTACTGATCTGGCCAACAGTGTGTCCTTTCAAACACCAAGGAATATCTGACCCAGAAACACAATGCTGTGTTGCAGTTAAGTTCCATGCAGATGAAGGCTAACCTGATATTCATGTATTTGCCACACACTTGGCTTAGCAACTCAAGAAATTTGGAAACCTTAGGAAAACAACAATGTTCTGCATTTAAAAGCCACCAAGCACTGAACAGAAGCAGGCCAGCCACTTGAATTTCCGGATCATTTGTACATATGGAACATACGTAACTTTTTTGAATATTCAAAAAATAGTGGCATTTTTACTACATGTGCTTTGAAACAAAAAATATAAGTTGAAGTTACCACAACACAAGGACTACAACCCTACTTACACACAGTATATCTAATATTGGGGGGTGTGGGGGGGTGGCAGGTGTGACAGGAGAAAACATGTCATAAATTAGAGATACAAAACAAAACTCACTTACATTGGTTGCAGCAGGATCCCATGCCATAGCTACACTTCTCAAGTACTTAGAAGTACAACCATACATCAAAATTTCCCTCAGAGGTAGTTGTATTTTACACAAGAAAATGCATGCTTCAATTCGCAGTAGGTATAGCACTGTATTATACCACAGGTAAAATGTGTTTGCCCCACTGAGTTCAGAGATATACTTTCTCATATATAACACATATGGAAAACCAGGTTACTCAGTACCTGCAACATTATGGTGAAACTCTAAGTGAAATGTACTTTAGAAGAATAAACAAATCTTTTTCATAGAGTTCACTGGAAAAAGAGGAACATTTTCATCCTTTATGTCAGCACACCATTTACTACTTCAAATTTGTGGGTAGTCATTTTCAGACCTAAATACGTAACTTCCTATTAGCTTAGTAATGGGCTATCAATGAGACACCACACATCCACTGTAAGCAAAGACTGACTTAAGTTGTATCAAAACAGGATTTCTGCTCAGGGTAAAATTTTCACAAAGCAGCAGAGCTAGCTTAACAGCTTACTGTTGTTTAACATTATGGCACATTCATGTCTTATTTTCCCCAAATCAATCCCAGGATGTACAAAGTATCTGACACACGCTTTCTTGTTTTAATATTCTTCCAGTTTAGTGAGCTGAGCTTTCTTATGGGTCAGATGAGCACAGACACCATCAAGCAGTAGGGTAAAGATGCAATAAAACGGGTTGTCCTTTTCAGTAAGTGGCACCAAATTAGCTGAACCATCTCTTTAAACTGAATTACCGCAGAGAGTTGTAGAGAATGTAAAGTTACCCAGTAACTGCTTGGTGGGTGAGCTGCAGAATACATCACACTGTGAGCACAAAGAAGAATGAGCACATTTTCTCCTGCTGCTCAGGAACCTTCTACTTGTCAGATCTTTCTGTATGTTTCTTTTCCCAAGTCTTTACTTCTCTATCTCTCAGCATCTACCAGAGTACAACTGAGCTTTAATCTCTCTCTATTAATTTTAAAGGCTAAAAGAGAAAGCAAAGAAAGTCTTCTCACAGCATGTTCCCTTCCTGCTGTTCCATGCCCCTCTGCCCTTAAGAAGCCTTCTTAAACAAAAAACTTTAAGTCAGTCTTACCACCTGCATCTTCTGCAAATCCTTTGAGTCTTCCCAATACCTTCACTTCAGACCTGCTAATTTATTCAGACTGAGCTGTCTTCCTTTCACTCACATTGTCATTAAAATTTGGGATGGCCAGCACAGTCTCCAAATTCAAGGTTAGTCCTGTGTCTTTGGGAGTTGCAGGAGGCTAGAAGTGGCAAGCATTCACCAGTAAATGGAGCACAACCAGTGTTCACGAAAATGAGATTATAATGATGCCCTGTGTATGCCTGATGGAAAAAGGCACCAGTCATACTGCCACAGACAGAAGCAAGGGCTTTTAGAGGAATTGGTTTGAAGTTCATCTCCAAAGTGGTTTATTCAGCACTATTTCTGTAATATACAGAGCAATTGTCACAGACTCACAGAAAGACTGGGGTTGGAAGGGACCTTGACAGATCATCCCACCCCCATTAGGGCAGGTTCACATAAACAGGTTCACTGGTCATGTCCAGGCAGGTTTTGATTCTCTCCAGAAAAGGAGACTCCATTGTCTTTCTGGGCAGCCTGTTCTACTGCTGTCACCCTCAAAGAGATTTTTCCTAATATTCGGATGGAACTTCCTGTATTCAGTTTGTGTCCTCTGCTGCTTGTGCTGCTGCTGGGCACCACTGAAAAAAAAAAAAAGTCTGGCCCCAACTCTTGACAACCACCCTTGAAGTATTTGTGTGCATTGGTAAGTCTTTTCTCTAGGCTAAACAGGCACAGATGTCTCAGCCTTTCCTTGTGAGAGATGCTCCAGTCCCCTCATTACATTTGTAGCCCTCCACTGGACCTTTTCTAGTAGTTCCTTGTCTTCCTTGAACTGGGGAGACCAGAATTGGACACAGAACTCCAGGTGAGGCCTCATCAAGGCAGAGTAGAGGAGCAGGATCAACTCCATTGATCTCTTAGCAGCGCTCTTCCTAATGCACCCCAGGATTCCTTTGGCCTTCTTAGCCACAAGGGCTCACTGCTAGCACATACCCAGCCTGGTCTTCATCAGTGCTCCCAGGTCCTTCTCCACAGAGCTGCTTTCCAGCAGGTCAGCCCCTAACCTGCACTGGTGTGTGAAGTTACCACTCTCCAGGTGCAGGACTCTCCACTTGCCTTTGAACTTCATTAGGTTCCTCTCCACCCAACTCTGCAGCTTCTCCAGGTTTAACTGAATGGCAGTACAGTCTCTGGAGTATCAGCCACACCTCTCGCTTTTGTATTATCAAACTTGCTGAGGGTGCACTCTGCCCCCTCACCCAGGTCTTTGATGAACCAGTAGAACAGGACCAGACCCAGTACTGACCGCTGGGGAACACTGTCAGCTACAGGGCTCCCACTGGACACTGTGTCTCTGATCACAACCCTCGGAACTCTGCAGTTCGGTCAGTTTCTCAACCCAGTTCATTGTCTGTCACTGTTGTACATGACACGGAGTCAGCACNACCTCACCCACATTTCCTGCGCTATGAGGATGCTGTGGGAGACAGTGTCAAAAGCCTTGCTGAAGACAAGATAGACAACATCCACTGCTCTCCCCTCATCTCCTCAGCCAACCATTCCATCACAGCAGACCATCATGCTGCTCAAGCATTATTTCCCCTTGGGGAATCCATGTTGACTACTACTGATAACATTCTTTTACTTCATATGCTTAGACATGACAATGCAGGATGAGCTCTCCCATCATCTTTCCAGGGATGGAGGTGAGGCTGACCAGCCTGTAATTCCCTAGGTCCTCCTCCTTGCCCTTTCTGAAGTGACACTGGCTTTCCTCAGGCATCTCTGCTGTTCTCCACGACTTTTCAAAGATGATGGAGAGTGGCTTAACAGTAACATCTGCCAGCTCCCTCAACATTCATGGGTGCATCCCATCAGGGCCCACAGATTTGTGAGTGTCAAGTTTACCTAAATGATCACTAATCCAAACCCCTCAAAGAAAACCAGGTTTAAGAAGCTCATATTCGGCACCCACAAAAACTTCAGAAGCAAACCTCAGAATTAAAGCAGAAGCATAGGCTTTCTTACGACAGACATATATTGTTTATGCCCTGACATCATCCTATTTTGCATGCCAAGCACTCATGTTTATGAGTCAGAAAGAAAATACATTCAAACAGGCTAAACCTGAAATAGCACAGCCTAACGAATCAAACTAAAAAATCTTAACAACTTCACATTTAAGTGTGTTTACTCATCAGCATTTTTTAAGGAATATTTTGTTGTGCAGAAGAAAAGTTCTGAATGCAGCTGTACTGCAATCACTTATTAAATCTGAATGTATTACCCAAGTCAAAACAAAGTTAGTCAAACTTTCACAGTTCATAACCTAGAAAGCCCTTCCTCTGCAGTTCAGAAAGGCAATTAGGAGTGATTTACTTGTTAGGACTGGAATTTTAGACTTCAGATTGGCTTCTGTGCAAGGC